>RYFJ01002453.1:0-157563 GCA_003991445.1 Oryza meyeriana var. granulata
TGTCCCTTCCCAATGCTCACTGAAGGGCCCCCGCTAAAGACGATGTGCACTGCCACACCAGCCAGCCCTTCCATCCATTGACATGTGGCAAGCACCTGCCTCCGTAACCAGTGCCGCGGTCTCTATGCACCCAGTCATTGGCTCGTCCCCGCCGGTCCGTCACCAGTCCATCCCGTGAGCCTGGTTCCGCTGACAGCCGACTCCCCATCCGTGAGCACATGCCCCTTGCTTTCTCTGACGCGTGGGCCCCTCTCAGTCCACCCGTTTTCCCCTCTCTCCTAGCCACTGACACCTGGGCCACGAGTGCCAATGGTATCTCCCCTTCTCTGCCATCTGTTGGCCACCTTGGCCCACTCCATTCAGCCCCTCCATTCATCTCTCTTGATGTGACCCCAGCTATCATGACACAATTAAGATTCTAGAGAATAATGTAGTCCAGAAATAAAATAACATTTCCCTTGAGCCAAAAAATACTTAACTTTGAAAATCATTATCTTTAATCCATGACTTCGATCGACTCCGTTCCAACTCCCGAGTAATTTCTAAAATGAGATCTATCTTATCAATGCACCTATAGTTAGTACTAAATAGGGTCTTTTTACTGGTATTTGTGTAGATTTTGTGTGTGGTGCATTAAAGTAACGAACGTCAAAAAGTTTCGGACAAATTTCGCATCGATTCCCGAGACTCGGAAGACCTAGAGCAAGACAAGCTCACCTTATGATCATCTTGAGCCCATATTTGGGAAACTAAGAACTTTATGCAAATCGCATTACTAGGCTACACAGAGTGATTTCTCGGCCGTGGTCGCAAGACGACCGACGGCTGCCAACCCATTTGTTGCATGACTTGCTTGATTGATTGTGATTCCCATACACATCCTTGTCACCGTCCTTGATACATCCCGGTACTTGTGTCAACGGGCATGGTACGGTGATCACCTATGAAATTTAAAAATAATTACGATGGTAAACTTGGGTTTACGAAACTTTGGAAAACCAAACACCTGGGCCGTGCCTTGAAAATAAAATGGTTTGTTGAAAAACTACGGTGCAGGATCGTATTAGCAGGACGAGTCTCCCACACTGCAGCTAAGGACCAATTCCTTCAGAATTTCATCCGAGCATATGACAGTACAACCACATGGTGATATGGATAACTCCTGCTGAGTAACTAGCCTCCCAGGGACGCCTTGCATGTCATTGGACTGTGGATTGTGTGAGAAGGCGTCGGGGTGCTTCCTGGTCCTAGCACAGCATGTCTCGACCTACCCTATTGTGGTTCTCGAGGACCCCTCCAGTTGGCATGGTAACCTAGGAGGGTTGGAAAATGCTTTGTCGCGAAAACCTCATGTCACTAAAATCGTACCCAATGGTGTGAGCTGGTGACTAGAGTAAGTCGCGTCGTGTGGGTAAAGTGTACCCCCTCTGCAGAGATTTAAACTGTTTGAACAGCCATGCCCGCGGTCAAGGCGGATGTGAGGTGATTCCTTAGATAGATTTTGTTTGACAACTGCTTGTGAAAGGATGTTGTGGATTGGAAATCGATTTCGAAAAATGTTGGCCGAGACGCGATGGCGGCGGCTTGCAGGCAGCGGTTGCTGGAAGTAGAACAACGTTACGGCACGGACTGAGCGACTGCGGCACTGGTCAGCAACAGCAGGAGCACGGCGGCGCTGCAGGCGAAGCGAGGCGACGGCGCCGCGCAGATAGCGCGGCACGCAAGCAGCGCGTGGTAGGGGCATAGGGCAGCGTGGCTTAGGGCATGCTATATATAAGGGTGCAGCAAGGGCCAGGTGGCGGCGCTACTCCTACGCGGTGCCGAATCAGGTTGCAGGCAGCAGCGATAGCCGGCCGGGGTGGAGCGCGATGGTGGCAGGCTGGGCCGGGTGGGCAGCAGGCCGTGCGACGTCCAGCAGGTCGAGGCCGAGGGAGGCGTAGGAGTAGGCTCCGCTGGGCCGAGCTCTAGCTGAGATAGAGGAAGCCTAGGGAAGAAGATGAACAGGAGAGGGAATAAAGGAGAAAAAGAAAAAGAAAAAAGAAAGGGAAAAGAGAAAAGAGAAGAAAAGAAAGAAATAGAGAGGGTTTTCCGAAAAATTCTCCAAATTTTGAATTTAAATTTTAGGATTTAAAGAATAATTAGGAATATTGGAAATTGGGAAAGGTGTTTGGAATTTTGGGAATATTCCGATACCCGGAATATATATATATATATATATATATATATATATATATATATATATATATATATATATATATATATATATACACGCCCAAATGCATATGTGTGTGTGACACACACATATGCATTTGGGCATGGCATTACCCATACCCTTTATATTCTACATCTCCCTCCTTTCTTCCTCTATATTTATCTCTAATTCCCCAATTGCTCATCATCTCTCGTCTCTATGGCGTTTCAATACGTCCAAGTTGGCCTGCCGAGCCTAGGACAAACCGCCGCGCGTTCACCCTGACGAGGTCCCTCCCGATATAATTCAGCGTCATCTATCACCTGCGGCGGTGCGTGTCTGAGTGCCGCTGCGGGTTGCACACAAGGTGCTCACGTATGTGACGTGACACCTTTTTGTGCCAACAAGCACCTTCTAGAATTGGAACAATTAGTACTAGGCTAGTGGCAAAGTTTTTGTTTCCCAAATATTTCTTCCACTACTACAAATCCGTCATGTGTGATGCCCATCCGTGACGGGTCGCTGCAATCCGTCACGAAGGCCATCATCTGATGGGTTAAAAAAAATAGCATGTTTCAGTTTAGGCTATATGCACCTCGTCATAGATGAGAGGTCATCTGTGATGGCTATGTTTGAACCGACATAAAACATCGGTGTTGGTCTGACCTCCTCCCCTGCGTCCTTCTCCCCGCAGCCCTCCTCCCCGACCTTCTCCTCCTCCCGGCGCCAGTCATCCCCTCGCCCCTCTCCTCCTCTCGACGCCCCTCGGCCCGACGGCCCCCTTCCCAACATAGCTTGTCTCCTCCCCGGTGACCGCTCCTCCTTGGCGCCCCCTCCACCCCGAAGCCCCTCCTCCCCAACACTCCTCCTCCGGTCCTCCTCCCCGGCCTCCTCCGAACAGTGCTTCACAGGCGACCTCTGAGAGAGAAGGAGTACCAGCAACGAAATAAACCCATGTTAGAGAAGTTCCTAAAGATACATAAAGATATAGAAAACAAGCATGCGCATGAGCAACTTCGAGATGATCTTGTGGAGCACTTATAAACGCTTCATGGTGGTCAGTAGTTTATTTCAATGCATTTTCTATGAGTTATTTCGAGTCTTCAACTTTTGCTTGCAGAATATGTCATTTCCATGTTTCTAAATTTTGAATAAAAATTTAAATTATGGTGTTTTAAATTATTAATTTGTATATGGATGAATTTTATACATTATAAATATTTATGTTTCAATTATTATAGTATCAAATTAGACATATACATATAGTGTATGGTGAAATACAATAGAAAAAGAAATAGAGACTGAAAAATGGGGGTCGTTACTGGAGTTTGAAGCATATTTGAGGTTCAAAGGAAATAGGGATAGCACCCATTTAAACATTTAAGAGCTCTAAAATGAAGGCTATTGCTGGAGATGCTTTAAATTTGTGAAGTATTTGGTGTATCAATATGGGCCTTTGTTCAAAGCACCAACAGCAGCAAGACATGTAGCTATACATGAATTTTTTTTATTTTTATATTTATTTAATAAAAAATTTACAAAACTACATTTTCATTTCAAAAATTTACAAAAATATACTCCCACCGCCCTCTGTTAGGGCGATATGTCTGAAACCGCCCTCCAGAGGCGATATGATACGTGGACTGACGGCGTTGGCCGACGCCGACGGCCGTCAGCCATTTTGCAGGCGGCCCCGGGCCACACAAAAACCGCCCTCTGAGAGGGCGGCAAGGGCCTCTGTAAAAATCCCGTGCCGGGGGCCATTTTACAGGCGGCCCCCTTGCCGCCCTCTCAGCGGCGGTTTTGTGTAGTCCCGGGGCCGCCTGCAAAATAGCCGCCCCCCCCGCCATTTTGCAGGCGAGCCCCCTTTGCCGCCCTCTCAGAGGGCGTTTTTCTGCGGCCGGGGGCCGCCTGCAAATGGCCGACCAACGGCCGCTATTTTGCAGGCCCCCCTTGCCGCTCTCTCGGAGGGTGGTTTTTAGCCCGTGCAGTATAAAAAACCCCCCTCCCAGACTCCAAAAATGTCATTAAAATTACTGAAATTACAGAAAAAAGAGAGAGTGCTGAGAGCTTGAACGAAAGCAGCGAAGCTCTGTCAGCTCTTGCTGATTGTCTGCAGGTAAATCTATATCTCTTTGTAATTTCTATTTCTATGCATAAATTGATGTAGTATTGCTTACTGGTTATGTGATAGTACTATATGAAAATAAAGTTGTTACTCGTAAATCTGTAGTCTTAGTTAAGTGTTAAATGATTAATTTTTGTAGAGATGTGAGGAAATATTGGTATTAGTTTAACTGTATTTTTTATCAACAGAATGTCAAATAAGGTGATTTCAGTTATTTCACGGCAAGGGAATGTAGATATGTCCAGAAGAGGTAGATCTTTTGTATTGTTTTTTTTTTTTTTTAGTCGGATTTTAGTTTAACGGCTAAGGGGTATTGATAGACCAGCTGAGAGATGTTTTGGTCAGTATACAACTGCTGATGCGAGGTTTCGATTGAACCCGAGCTCAGCGCAATAACCTTGTATGTAGTAGTCAGGCGTGCCGCAGCTGAAGGTTTTTTTTGGAACTGATGCCGGTGGATTGCACTGCCACTTGGAGATGGTATGTGGAGAATCAGCATTTCAACGTGGTTGGCCACTGGCATACTTGTGTCGATATATGAGAAGAAACACTGCTGGTGGCAATGCCCGTGCAACATGATGAGAGTCCAAGTACGGCGGAGGTAATAGCGGGAAACAATGGAAGAAAATGAAAGAAGGAATGAAGAGGAATGAAGAAAGATAGAACAGCCAACAGGTTGTGCAGATGAGGGAGAACAAATCAATAGAATCGTTGAAGAAATGGAATAGGGAAGATTCTGAAAACGAGCAAGTTAGAGCAGGATGATTCGTCTGAGGAGGACACCATATGCCTGCAGAATGGAGCAACCAGGATTTCTCTAGGCTTTCTATCTCGAGAGACATCAATGTGTCATGGAGTACAAGGAAATGAGGTCATCGAAAGGGGTGCTAAATACTGCATATGTAGAGGATTTAAAAGAGGCAGTAAAACAATGGGCCGTGTCACTTCAAAGGGAGTTCTCAGTCGTGAAGTCAAGCAAATCGGTCTATGAAGTTAAAGTGCATGAAGGATGGTGTCCATGGCGTGCACGCATTCAAGGGAAATGGAAAGATTATTGGCAAGTTTCAATCGTGACTGAGCATGTCATGTATATTACCGGTGTTGAAAAATATCACAGAAATTGACATCTGCATTTGTTGCGACAGAGATAACTCCATATTATTAAATATGGGGGTACGAACCAAGGTCAATTGTTAGACATATTGAAGAGAAATTTAAATACACAATTAGCTTGCTAAGGCTTGGAGGGCAAAAACAGGAAGGTTGTAGAGATGAGATTTGCACATTTGAAGCATCCTATGATAATTTGCCTCGTCGTTAGGCTGTTATTCTTCAGAGGAATCTGAGACGTGCTACGACCTAAAGCCTTTCCATCAATTCACCATGGTAATAAAAGTGTGTTGCAACGAGTATTCTTTGATTAGGTGCTTGCATTCAGGCATTTGTCCATTGTCGTCCCATCCTCTGCATCGATGGAACATTTCTGACCGAAAGTACAGAGGCAGATCTTAACAGCAATTGGAGTTGATGGAAACAACCAAGTTCTACCAGTTGCGTTTTGCTTTGTTGAGAGTGAGAACACTGAAGCTGGTATTGGTTCTAGAAAGGGTTAAGTCTGCAGTTGTACGGATGAGACCAGACGTATGCCTTTACATGACCGTCACGCCGGCTTGCTGCGTGCAATTGAGGAATTGAAGATATGGAGTGTTGAGAAGGGATACCCACCAAGGGGTCTGATGTCCAAGCAGATGGTGCATGCGTCATATGGGTGCTAATTTCTACAGACAGTTTAGAAATAAGCACCTTATGGATCTTTTCAAGAGGCTTTTCGCCCAGAATCAAGAGAAGAAATTCAAAGAGCTTTGGAGGAGTTGGATGAGCTAACCTCTAAACAACAGAATGAGCAGTCTAGAGGCTACCATTGGAGGGATGAGGCTCCACAAGCTCTTGAACCTCTATCAACTGACGGACTTCATATGAGAAGAAGGTCTGCATCTCAGTTAGAAATTTCAGATTGATTGAGAATGAGCCAAAGGAGAATGGGCATTGTTGTATGACAAGGATGGTTCTCGGTTTGACATAATGACCACAAATTGGCAGAGGTTATAACTGGGTGATGCGTGGTGTTCGAGGGCTCCCACTTGGCATAGTTGAATTTATCTGTTGGCACATGCAATACTTTAGAGATCGTTCAGAGCAGCTAGGCCCTCAATGACGGAGCAATAATCTTTTCTTGGCACACATACTGACGAAGTATCTGCAGATAAAGTAAAAGGCCCGAAGACATCGTGCTCACCTCAAGGCACACAAGAACACAGATTGAAAATATGTGTGTCGACAAGGGCATGCGGGAATCTTCCGTAAAGAGTTGTGCAGGATGTGTGCTGAAGGAAGACGGAACCTGCAAGTGCTCGTGCCGAAAACCTACTCTCTCCACAAGCCATGCTCTCACGTTATTGCCGCGAGCGGTGAGTGCGAATAGAAGCACGCTATTTTGTCTCACCTTATTCAGGAAAGAAGCAAATCTATAATACTGGAGCGGAGAGATATACGGTTTCGTCATTGTGGTACATTTACTATGGAGCATCCTCAAGCTATGTACATTCCTGACCCAACAAAATTGAGGGATAAACGAGGTCGCCGCAAGATAAGACGCATCCGTAATGACATGGATGAGTCAGAAGCCGGTGGAAGCATAAACGTTGTCAAAGTGTGACCAAACAGGTCATACATATAAGACATGTCCAAAGGATGCAGCGGTCAAGTGCGGCGGAAGCTGGACCGTCGGGTTCAGCGCTGATGCAGGCGTCCTACGGGTGAAAGGTACAACTTCAAGACGACCCCGTCTTAGGCGTTCTTCGAACAATTAAGTGGTGCTATGGTGTAGTGTAAGTCTTAACTAGTTCTTTGTTATAGAAGGATGTACCGTCCTGTTGTTTTTATTATCATGTAACAATGCTATAAACTATAATAATAATTAACGCTAACTCTCTATTTGCATGCAGGTATGGTACGATCACCGGAGCTGTTGGACCGAGGTGTCGACCGGTCCCACCGTCTTACCTGTCAGCCGTCGAGGTGCCCACTTACCCACCTTCCGTCCACGGCCTTCATGTCACTCTCCTGCGTGATAGATCCTCGTTTCGTGAGAGTAAGAGCTGTACGATATTCATTCACATCGTCTGTGCATATGTATGTTCCCCATATTGATTACAGTGCTATATTTTGCAGGTTGTGTGAGGCTGGACTTCTCCCGCTGTGTAGGGTAGTCGAGCCCGCACCGGACAGAGAGACCCCGCCAATGATGGACGCTGATCGGTCACTTATGGCCGCACTGGTGGATCGCTGGAGACGGAGACCCACACATTCCACCTTCCGTGCGGCGAGATGACTCCCACACTCCAGGACGTGTCGTACCTGCTAGGACTTCCCCTCGCAGGAGACGCAGTCGGCCCGATCGACGGGGCGCACGGTTGGTCGCAGGACTTACTGCTCGGTTTGCGCCCGTGCATCGTCGACTTGAACTTGGACACCCGGGTTCGCTACCGACTTTCACCACGATCGGCCCCTCGCAGGCTTGGCTGTACAGTCACGTAAGTCGTGGATTCCTTTCATTCACAATCATCTGATCTACAAAGCAACAGAGCTTGCTAACTATAATCTCCTTTACAGCCTGATAAGCTAGCCGATGACGCCGACGATTATTCGGTGCGCGGAGCATGGAGCGTACCCTGTTGTGGCTGTCGGGTGGTGATGTTCACCAACACTCACGGGCACGCGGTGACAAGGACTGATCCACTACGCTCGTGCGATCGCCGACAGCGAGGACGGCCGACCGCAGTGGGTTGGAGTCTGCTGTGCTAGCGCGACGTACCGTGCTCTTGTGACGCGTGCACAAAGACGATCAGGTGCGATTATCGCCGTTGCCCTCTCCTTCTGCAGCTATGGCGCCGCGGTTCGCGATAGCCGTCCTCTGATTCAGCACTCTGCTACGAGGGCGGCCTTGGAGGATTGTACGGCCAGTGGCCCGAGGACGTCCGACCATGGGACCGTATGGTGTCGACGTGAGGTACAAATGTGAAATTCTATGTTTTAGCAGTTATGCGCAAACACTGACGTTAACATTTTCCTATTTTGCAGCGTCGTTACGCCCACACGCAGGTTAGGAGGGCCTACCCGAATCGTTTTGGAGTTCGACCGCCTGCTGCCCAGCGACGTCGTCTGGGAGCCGTACAATCCGCAGGCCATCGGGCCCGTGCACCGCTTGGACTCTCTACTCTTTGCACGCGCGACCAGGCGTACTGGATGATGACAGTGCCGTTGGTGTTCGACATCTTCGTCGAGCCCCACTCTCCGCAGCGCGTGCTACGACAGTTCGGACTACGACAGTACTCCCCTGTGCCCGTGCAGATCGATGTGCCGCGCGATGTGCACCAGTTAGTACAACTGCGATCTTTGTTTACTACTATAACTATTTAATGTAGTCTAATGCACTCTCTGCAAATAGATATAATCGTAGGGACATGCAGCCGGTGTTCAGTGGTATCCTCAACTGCAGAAGTACGTAGACGACTGGTTGTTGGCGACGGAGGAGGTGGTCGACGAGATACATGCACACACTGAGGAGGCCTACCTAGCATACCTCACGTGGTACCAGGCCCGTACCCGCACACGCGTAACGTTCACCCCAGATGATCCACAGCCACACGTCGCCGCTACGACGGACACGTATCCTAGACACCATGACTAGGACTACTTCCGCGCGGTACGTCACATTATCTTTGCACTTTGCTATTTCCTTTGTACGTGTCCACAGTTCTAACACATGTTCACGTTACATCTGAAATAGGCCGACGCAGCATGACAGGTTCAGGCTGATGTAAACGCGGCGTTCGGACGATTGGACAGTGGGATTGTGCTGAATGCCGATGAGCAGAGGACGACCTTCGGCAGGATTCGTCAGGCGATGCTCACAGTGATTCATGCGCTCACTTGTCGTGCGGTCGATCGGTACCTCCTGTAGTGTTACAGCAGCAACAGCCACGGCCAGCAGGAACAGGAGCAGAGCAGGAGTGCGACTGCAGGGTTCCAGTCAGCCATCTGGCCCCCAGAGGTAAATTGGACTAACCATCGTTCGTAACATGTTTCCTTCTATGACATGTATTGTTGTTACATCAATATGCTTCCTGCAGCTTTCGCTACACCTACCTACATCCCTCTGGAGCTAGCACATCGACGCATAGGTATATACTACAGCCGACCACACGCGCAGCTGGCATGACAACTGCCCTCGGGCCACCACAGGAGGTCCTTCAGGTTATATCAAAGTTTATTTTTGCTTGCAAAATTTTGGTTTGCAATTATCAATATTTTGGTCTACATGGTTCTACTCTACAGCGCCGGGATGTTTGCTAGCGCTGGCTCCTCCACGCAGGGCGTGGGCGTGACAACTGCCCCTCGGGCCACCACAGGAGGTCCTTCAGGTTATATCAAACTTTATTTTTGCCTTACCAAATTTTGATTTGCAATTATCAATATTTTGGTGTACATGGTTCCACTCTACAGCGCCGGGGATGTTTGCTGGCGCTGGCTCCTCCACGTAGGCCGCACGTGGTAGCGGTTGGGCACCGGATCCTTTCGAGGGGGACGACTTGGAGGACTCAGGCGAGAAGATCCAGAAGATACTACCAGCCTCGCAGCTCGAAGGAGCTCCGCCACCACAGACACAGGACCCACCAGCTGCCACACCCGTGCAGACGACCCGCGCTGGCCGTGCCGTACCACCAGACCGGCTGACGTACTCCCAGGGGCAGGTGCGAGCGCAGGGTAGGAAGACAAAGAGGGCTAGAGGTTACGGTCAGGGCCCGTAGTACGTTGCATCGGTGATAGTTTGTCTGTTGTATATCATGTTTTATTAATTCTATGTATACTGAAGAAACCCCTTTACTTTATTTACGCTCGTCGATCGTTTACGATCTATGTTTGTGACGAAACTGATCAAAAATATAAATTTTTCAGTTTCAATTTTACGACGAAAGTACATTCTGAGCGGTGACAACCGAACACACGTTAATTACATACGAACATAATGAAATTATCCATACAAAGAGTACAAACGGCACATCAAACGTTTCTAGTTATCGTTATTACATGCCTTAGGGAATTTTAAATAGATAACCAAGTAGAGATGTAACTACTGTGTGCAGCGTGTGTACTTCCTCTTTTTTCCCGCCACAGATATGCCTGTCCGGACAGGATGACGATGGTCCGGACTATATAATGCAAAACAACAATTTGTACAGTATGGACCGTCCGAACAGGGTGACGATGGTCTGGACTATATACTGTAAAACGGTCATTTGTACAGTTCGGACCGTCCGTATATAGCGCGGACCGTTCGGACAGCACTCTGGGGCCGCCTGCAAAGTAGCTAGTCCGGACCGTCCGTATACAGTGCGGACCGTCCGGACCGACTTTGCAGGCGGCCTCTTGGTGACCCAAAAACCGCCCTCTCAGAGGGAGGCAAGGGGGCCGCCTGCAAAATGGCCGGCCCGTGGGTCGGCCATTTGCAGGTGGCCCCCCGGCCACACAAAAACCGCCCTCTGATAGGGCGGCAAGGGGGCCGCCTGCAAAATGGCCGGCCGGGGGTCGGCTATTTTGCAGGCGGCCCCTCGGGCCACACAAAAACCGCCCTCTGAGAGGGCGGCAAGGGAGCCGCCTGTAAAATGGCCGGCCCCCGGCCGGATTTTTACAGGCGGCCTCCTTGCCGCCCTCTCAGCGGGCGGTTTTTGTGTGGCCCGGGGGACCGCCTGCAAAATGGCTGACGGCCGTGGGCCGCCAGCCAACGGCCGTTAGCCACGTCATCATATCGCCCTCTGGGAGGGCGGTTTCAGACATATCGCCCTCCCAGAGGGCGGCGGGAGTATATTTTTGTAAATTTTTGAAATGAAAATGTAGTTTTGTAAATTTTTTATTAAATAAATATAAAAATAAAAAAAAATTCGCTATACATCCAGCAGGCCCAAGCTGTGAGGATACGGGTTTTGGGCCTTTTGCTGTGGTGCTTGATCGATGCCATGTCTGGGCTGCTTACTTAGCAAGCCCAAGCTGTGAATCATTTGAGCAACGCCGACTTCTTAAGTCGCGCACGGGACACGGCTGCTGGTGAAGCACTAATCACCATCATTAACCCATTAACCACTAATCACTATTATTAGTATTTAATGATTTTTAATTATAAAATAATATATAAATAAATAGAGTTAAAAGTTTTTAGATTTCAGTTGAAAATTTCAAAAAATCTAGCTAAAAGTTTCAAATTTTAGATTGAAAATTTTAAAAATTGAGTAGATTTTTTTAAAATTCTCAGTTGATAATTTTTTAATTTGAGTTGAAAGTTTCAAAATTTGAATTGAAAGTTTTAAATTATTAGTATAAAGTTTACTCTTTTTTAATATTGTTATTTTTAATTATTGTCCACTGCTACGTGCTACCGTATGCATGCAGACGAGCTTTTTCGTGCTGAAAAAAGGTTACAAATGATATCGCGGAAACTATTCTTTTGCTTTGTGGTTTTGTCTAAGTGTAAAAACATCTTAATTGTTATATAAATTCTTCTCGAGGAGAAGGTTTGACTCTACATAGCGTATTTTTCTTTTCTTTTTTTCCTTATGATTGGTCACTTAATTGATCCCTTATTTCGAAATCCTAGCTCTGCCACTAATCACTTAATACATGGACATTCGATGAAAAAATAGCATAATAACTATTGTTATATGGCACAAACGAACAAGTTAAACATTAGAAGGTTAAAATTTTGGTTTGAAAAGGTTTTCTAAGAAACGTTGAGGAAATTTTTTTACAATAATCATACCGTTTAAGAGCTTGAGAAGTGTTTTCATAGCACTCTATCAATACCTCGAAAGAATAGACCTTTAAGTTTCAGTTGGCTTATTCTCGATACTGCAAAACCAACATTTCTCCTTGAATTGTAAGATGACTTAAAATAAGTGGAATCAACAATGAAAACATACCGAATGCAAGAGACCATCTGGATCCATTCATTCCATCACTAATTAAACAGAGATAAACACACCAAGCTTGCTCAATGGTACATATAGATCAATCCTTGTACCAATCTCCAACACGTGTTATTACAGATCTCATCTACCAACAGATAGTTAACCAGGAAAACTAAGGATACGCGAGGAATATTAGAAGCAGTTCACGGCAAGCAACTAGACGAAGTGCACGTGACTGGATTCATGGCAGCTTGTCAGCGTCACGGCCACCAGCGCCGGCGACCTAGCCGATGTAGTACAATGGGCCGGGCAGCTTGAAGGTGCGGGCGCCCTCCGGCGCGACGAGGATGTCGCTCCACTGCTCGCCAATGTTGCCGACGATGACGAAGCCGGCGTCCTACAGCTTCTGCCTCTCGCCGGACTTGTACGCCACCGCGGATCCCTGGAGTCCGCCGGCGGCGTGCACCGCCGGCTTGAGCAGCAGCTTCTCCCACCCGTGGTAGCCCTGGCGGCGGAGGTTCGCCACGGTGATGGCCCTCTGGTCCTCAGTGCGGCCCGTCAGGAACACCGGCTTGACGCCGAGCTGGAGCAGCCACTGGTACAGCCGCCTCGTCTCCGGCAGCGCCGGCGCGCTCCCCTCCGCCACGTACTTGCGGAAGCTCGTGTCATTGTACAACGTAACTCTGACAGGGGTTTGTAAGAATCATTAATGTAAATCTTCGTTTGCATGCATAGTTTTCCTAAGCAAATGCAGAAACATTTAATGATACTAAACATTAATGTATATCTGGAAGTTGGACAAATTTATACTCCCTGCGTCCTCAAAAAGATTATCACCATAGTGCTTAAAATTGTGGCAATTACAAATTTACCACCATTTAAAATTGTTATTGCAAAAACTATGTTAAAAAAATTGTAAAAATGCCATTAGAACTGTTATTCGAATGGTATTTTTGCAAAATATAAAAAACCAGTAACAAATTTACAAATATCCCTTTAAAATTCGTCCCATAAAAAATTGTTACTCGGAGTATTACTTGCCATGTCAATCATACCTATAAATTTCTCCCCATCCTATCATCCATCCTACTCCCAACCACACATCATCTAATAAAAGGTATTATACTTATTTTTTCTCAAGTTTTAATCTCTACTAAACAATTTAGGACAACTTTCTTTTTTGGATAATTAAGCATTAGTGAAAGATCTAGTGCTTATAGCTACTCTCTCGATTTCCGTTAGCACGCTTCCCAAAATATGAAATAGTGTGTTTTTTGTAAAAAATTTCTATATGAAAGTATCTTAAAAATTAAATAGATCAATTTTTCAAGTTTATGATAGTTAATATTTAATTAATCATGCGCTAATGATATTTCTCGTTTTGCATAAGCCACACACTTAAGGCTGCATTCGGTACTACTAGTTCGGCTAGACTTCTTCGTCGTTTTCCGTGAGCAAGCTTGTCGAACTATTAGACGGTGTGTTTCGTGCAAAAACTTTCTATATGAAAGTTTATTTAAAAAATCAAATAGATCATTTTTCAAGATTGTAATAGTTAATACTTGATTAATCATATGCTAATGATTTACCTCGTTTTACATGCCGGGATTAAGCTTACCTGAAGTTCGGTTTCGAAAGCAGATTAGTTCACAAATGGGGTTGGGCTTAGATTTTTCATGCACGCAAAATAAGACAAGCCATTAGCATATGATTAATTAAGTATTAATTATTTTAAACTTAAAAATGGATTAATATGATTTTTTTGAGAAACTTTTATATAGATTTTTTTTCCAAAAAAAATACATCGCTTAGCAGTTCGGAAAGGGTGCTCATGAAGGACTAGAAAATAACCTACTCCAACTTCTCTTCCAAACACAGCCTAAGGTACCATTCGAAGGTACATGTTGGAGCTAAAGACTTTCTCATTTTTTGTGAGTACGCTCCCCCAACTGCTAAACGGTGTGTTTTTTTTAAAATTTTCTATATAAAAGTTACTTTTAAAAAACAAATAAATTCATATTTCAAATTTATAATAATTAAAAATTAATTAATTATACGCTAATAGCTTGTCTCGTTTTACCTGCGCCAAAAATTTTATCCTAACCCTCACTGTCGAATGCTCCCTAAGCTATATCGAACACGCTGTAAATTTTGCATATGACTCATGACATCTGCTGGCCAAGTGGACAGTATATATCCGACAAAATGTATCTGCCAGCATGTGATCTTATCTTGTACTTGCATGTGCAGGGTTGCATCACTCATAGCCTGCTCTGTTACAATGTACAAATGGTACTCCAGTTCTGATCTTCTGACATGTCACTAATAAAATCTTGAAAATTGACGTTTTTATCCTCTCATCAGTATTATGCTTAATGTGATCTCGAGCTCCGTGAGGTATTGGAATATCCGTGCGACTCTCCTGTGTTCGGGTAAAAAAAATCTCCTAGGTTAGATGCGCACACGTTCTTGCAAATGTGTCTACATGCCATTTTTTGCTATTTTTAGAAAGTTTTACTACCCTTCATTTAAAAATAGAAGCATATTTTATATTTTTTGAGAGGCTGAGTTCAAGGAGAGTAATGATTATAATTGGTCGAGATAAAGAAAAATAGAAAATTCTTTCTATACCCTCCTCAAAAATGTAGCTGATCTCTCATATGCCCATGAGTTCTGCTCACTCTATTTATGCCTCGTAAATTTTGATTTTAATCCCTTACATATCTTTTTTGTCAATTGACCCTTAGTTGACCGTTCAATTCTTATGAAAAGGTCAATTTCACCCTTCCACATGGAAGAAAAAATAGAAGAAAAACATAGTAATTTATGGAGTATATTGTTGAAAGTGTATAAGTTTGTTGCATGTGACTATTATATTCATGATTTTGTTATGCAAGGTATTATTCAAGGCAAACTTTATTTTTGGATAATAATAAAAAATATTGTTTATATTTTTGTTATTAAAAAGTATATGTTACATATTTTTGTGACGGTAGTACAGTAGATTTGCTACGTGGCGTATTTCTGATCGAAAATAAATACCATCCAAAACTTAAATTGTTATGTTTACCATTTTAAAAAATGCTACACATACTTTTTAATATATATTGAAATTTTAATATATAATACTTCCTCATAAAAAAAACTTACAAATATTATAGCACATAACAAATTAATATATTTCCAAAGATAAATTCCACAAATTTCTTGTATTTCATACATGTCAAGGGTACAACCGACTTTGATACACTTATTTAACAATCAACTAATGGTCAACTAGAGGCAAGAGTATGTAATGGATCAAAGCAAAAATTCAGAGGCATACAAAAGAGTGAGCAAAACTTAAGGGCATAAAAAGGATCGGCTAAGTTTTCAAGGGTATAGAAGAAATTTTCTCTAGAAAAATAGGTGGAAAACTAAATGAGCAATGATTATGATTGGCTCAAATGAGAAAGTAGATGGAGAAGTGATTATATTTTTGAACAAGTTTTAAACTCTAGATGTCCCTTATATTCTTGGACGGAAGAAGTATGTTATATATTCATTATAATATTGGATGACTAATTGACTTCACATTTTTTTGATATATATCCCAATATTTTCATTGTAACTAGTTATAGGTATGTATGTTGCAGCGGTTTTTTACTTAGTTTAGTAGAAGAATTTGGGCCAAGTGGGCTTTTTATACAGTGGTTGGTTTGTTTAAGAATTTTTTTTAGGCTGGACGGTGTTTATGGGAGGAAATATGTTTTCATGTGTAAGTGGAGAACTAAGAGACAAAAGGAGGACGACTCACTTTTTAAGTAGCGGAGAAATTGGATTTTCAACTTTGACTTAACATTTTTTAATATATATCCCAATATTTCTTCTATTTATGAACTAGACCAGCCGGTTTCATTTTAATTATACGTTCATATATTGTATATTTGTATGAACATTCAATAGTTCATCATAGTTTGACACTTAGTAAATTATCACATCAGCTAGATTTTTAGATAATGGACTCCTTTGCCGTCCATATTACTATCTTGTTAGCAAGTTGTCAGTGGATAAATATAATAAGCTCAGTGTAAGTCCCAGCTGATAATGGAGCGTATATACCTGCAGAAATACGCGCATAATACAAGAGATATACGTATAGTGACTATACTGCATGCAAGGTAGTGTAGTGTGTGTATATACGTAACCGAAGCCGTGCTTGGCGTAGTAGGGGAGGTTGGAGAGGGAGGTCTTGTCGATGTCGAAGACCCAGATCTCCTTGCCGTTGCCGGCGAGCTTGAGGGACTCGGCGTAGGCGATGGCCTCGTCGACGACGACGGCGGAGTCGCGGCGGTAGTAGCCACCGAGCATGTAGTGGCCGACGTAGCCCTCGCACTTGGCCGGCACCGTCTTCCAGCCGATCATGTTGTGCGCCTCCACGCCCAGCCTCCAGCTGTCACACGGCACGCCGGCGCGCGCCGCCTGCTGCCCGCCGGAGCCCAGCAGCGGCCGCAGCGCGTGGATGAGCGCCACCACCTCTTCCTCCAGCCTCTGCGTCGGCATCCGGTTGTTGATCTCCCACGCGCTGCAGCCGGCCACCGTCGCCGACGCTAGGAGGAGGAGGAGCAGCCTCGCCGTCGCCATTGTTGCTCTCTTGAGCTGCACACGAAGTGAGAGGAGGCCGTGGGGTTTTATAGAGACGCTGGGTGAATGGTGGGACCCACATGTCAGCACACGTTGGATGAATAATTTCGTTCTGATGAAGCTTGGGCAGGTTAGATTGGATACTAGTAGATGCCAATTATGCCCGTTTGTCCGTTTACCTCTGAGTAAAAATCATAATAGAATTGGGTTTATTCTGTACTCATGGGTTTTTTATTAGGTTAAAAACTGTGTCAGGTAAACGGATATGGACATGGATAGTGACTATCCATACCCGTTTACCCGCCACACTAACTGACATATGGGTCCTAAGTCAACTAAGTATAAAAGAACCAATTAGGGTTTCTATCTGTTTACCGTATCACCTGTTTACCGCTTCACCCATTTACCTGTTTACCCACTTCACTCGTTTACCGCATTAGGCCGTGGACCGCCTGACCTGGCCACCCGCCTGACTGTGGTCGTGTGCCTGTGGGTGCCACCTGCCTGTGGTCGCCTGTCCCGGCCATCCGCCGCCCCGACCTGCCATCTACCTGTTGGATACATGGATATATGGTGGCGGGTAAACAGGTATTCCGCGGACACACAACGTCCGTGGGCAATGGATATGGACAACCTTTTTTTGCTCGTCATGTGATAACTGATATGTCCACGGGCAAAAACTATGCTCACAGGTATGGATATAGATAGGCACTACCCGTACCCATTATGCCCAATTGCCATCGCTCACACTAGTGATATGTCATCATGCATGCATGGTGCATGCTTAGATGCCCCAATAATTGATGGCATTTTTAGCCGTAGCTGATTTCTACGTATTCATTGTACCGTATATATGCATGATCTTTTGGCAGTAGCCGGCCCCGTTCTTTTCATAATTTGGATTTTGGATTTTTATTTGCATATTTTCTAAGCTCCTGAATGGTGTATTTTATGTAAAAATGTTCTATATAAAATTTTCTTATAATACTTTTGTAAAACACCTTTTAACTTTGTAGTAGTTAATTCATTTGTTTATATCATCAAAATAGATATCACAAAAATTAGATAATTTAATGATCCATTAATTTCAGCTATCTCTCTTAAATCTGCTAAATACTGTCTGGATACAATAGTGTAGGCTCAAAAAAAATTAAAAATGTACTCCCAATCTTTTGAATAGAAAAATAAAAATATTACGTAGATATGCATGATTCATCACCTGCATGTTTAAGGATTATGGATTATTATGGGTAAATTTTTATAAAAACTTTCTTCATAATATATATTTCTTAGACTTTTTAAAATCATTTGACTTCCTAATAATAAATTTATTTGTTTGTGACCTTAAATAATTACTATAATTTCAACATCATCATCATCCATTAGCTATAAATCAAAGAACGAGTCTTGTATAAGTGTGCGACGCTGATGAGCCTATCACGACATTTTGGTAGATTTACCAGAGATGCCCACGTTTCACACGACCATTAATTCCTGAAGGAACGAATAATTCGTTGCAAATTGCGAGGGCACGATCAGCGTTCGATTTCAATGCAATATTTTACTGACACCGTTCCTTTGGGATTCGTAGCTTTGGCACAGTAAATGCATCTCTATCATCTATGTATGTAGGATTTTTTTAGGTACACCTAAAATTTTGTGAACCGCACGTTGATCTTAGTGTTAAAATTACTCTTACCTCTTACTCCCTCTGGTTCCTTTTTAATTGACATTGGAGGCTTAGAGCCTTTGGATGTAAATTGTTGACGCTTTGGCTATTGAGAGATCACTCTGTACCAATATATCTCTGCATGCATGCAAACTCATTAAACATGGGTTGCTTGGTTTCCATCGCACGTAGCTCTCCCGAGGTAGATATTTAAATCGCGTGGGCTGCTACATGAAGGTGAGGTCGCTCCTGTATGCATGCATGCGGTGGTTCGTCTTCGTCTCCTCTTGCCACCGCCGCTCGCTGCGCCTCGGCGCAATGAATTCCAAGCTGTGTGACGCCGCCGTCGCGCAGGAAGGCGAGGTGAACGTCTGCGCCATGGATGCCAAGAAGTTGTGTGATGCCGTCGCGTAGGAAGTCTAGATTGCCGAGGTTGGCGAGTCGCTCAAGAAGCTGCACGACGTTGGCGCCATGGAGGCCGAGGTTGCGCTGGAGGACGATGTGATGACAGGTGGCATCGCGGAGCACCTAAATCCAGCGCGAGAGCGAACGAAAATTCTATGCAAAAAATCCAATCTGTATGGCTACAATATCATGTAAAAAACACATGAAAACTAGGGTGCCAAGACTCGAACCCACAACCTAAAGCTTTGGGGCTGTAACCAGGTGAGCTGCAAGGGAGTATTAATTAATAGTGCCATAAGAATATATTTAAGGGTAGTCCCAACCCAGTGATTAGGATAGTTTCCATACTATTAAATACATTGCCATGTATGCATTTTACTGATGTGGAAGGAGAGTTAAAGAGGGGAGAGAAGGAAATCGTTTCGCATGCAGGAAACCGAGTTGGCTCGTGCACCAACGGACAAAGAAACTACTCGTTTCGCGTTGGGGACTGCCTTGTCATTTTCATTGCATTACTCCAGATCTAGTGCCCCACTCGCATGGCCGCCGCCGCAGCCCACCGTGGTCTCTCCTCTTCCGCGCGCCCCTCTGCTCCCGTGCGCGCACGCCCCGGGCTCCCGCGCGCTCCTCAGCTCCCGCTAGCCCACTCGCAAGGCACCAAATCTCCCACCGTGGAGCTCGAAATTTTGGCGCCGCAAGCTGCAAGCACCGATTTCTTCTTGCTCTGCCCGGCGGCAAGCACCAATATCTGCTGCCTGCAAGCCGCAAGTGCCTTCTTGCTCTACTCGGACACACACTCTGCTCTGCCACACACTCTGCTCTGCGCGTTCTTGTCCTTCTGCTCTCCATGTTGCATGGCCTAGATCCATTCCCAATCAACCCTCCAACACTAACATCTCATCCCTAATCTTTGCAGAAATGAATCTCAGCCCTAAAAAATCAAGGAAGACTTCGAGTTCCAGGGGAGGAATTAGTGCACAATCTACTGGTGTTCCTATCGCCCCACCCGCCGATGGTCCTGCCATCGCTGTTGCTGCATCCAGTGCTCCATCCAATTCTCCTACCGTAGGAGCATGGTGGACTGCATCACCTAGCAGCTCTGAATGGTATGGTTCTGTGCGTATATGCTTTTTCAGCTATGCATGGTTTTATAGCTGCTTATTGCAAAAAAAGATCGACACTTATGGATGGTTAATCTTCTGCTCTCTCTCTCTATTTTATTCTCCAGTTCACCACCTCTTGTAAATGGATGTTAAGTTATGAATTGTCCTAGTGAGTTCATAAAATTATCATGTCCATTTAGCTTGATAGAAATAGGTATTCCACATATTCTAATTGGTATTTATTTTGTCAATGCCAATTTTGTAAATTAACTACATCTTAATATCTACTGCTTGAAATAGAAAAGAGCCAATTTGACCATGCTTTGGCCAAACATACTGGTAGCTAGTCATATTAATTGTGGTGAAAGGAGATCTAGACATGGAAGTTATTTGTAGAGAAAGTCATTTTTTTCTCATTTTTCAGGTTGTATCCACCTGGTGGCTACGTTAATTATATACAAAGTCCACAGATTTCTCCATTTCCACAGCCACATCAGTTCAACTATCCTAATGGAAGCTGTCTTCCTGAAAATTTCCATTTTGTTGGTGCTCCAATGAGCCAGTCTACAATGTCACCTACTGCTGCTGGTTGTTCGAAAGGGACTCCACCATTTCGAGATGCACAAATGGGTTCACACGAAAAGGAAGCAATCGATATTGAAGAAGATGACACCCTACAACCTGCTAGGTCAGAGGTTCGATTGAATTGGTCGCATGAAGAAGACATTAGATTGGTAAGATAGCTCTCTTAGTTTTTTAAATGTGCATCACAATATTCTATACAATTTCATGTCAGCCTTGAATATAGAAAAATAAAATGTGAGTTCTTTTCCTACTTGCAGGTAAGTGCTTGGTTGCAAAATTCAATTGACCCAGTAGATGGAAATGACAAGAAGTCTGAGCAATATTGGGCAGATGTTACCGCTACATACAATAGCAATACACCAAGTAATCGCAAGAGAAACCGTAACCAATTAAAAATCCGTTGGGACCGCATTAAAAAACTAGTTAGTGAGTTTCATGACTGTTGGGTAAGAACCACTAGAGTATACCAAAGTGGTATGAGCGACGACCAAATGATGGATCAAGCATTACAGCTCTATGCATCTGAACATAGTGATAAGCCTTTCACATTGCAGCATATATGGAGGGTGGTATGGCATGAAAGGAAGTGGACTGCATATGTCAAAAAACTAAACAAGGAAAAGGACAAGAGTGAAAATGTTAACCCAGCTCATGTGGTGGATTTAGAAGATGATCCAAATCAGCGTCCTATAGGGCATAAGAAAGCTAAAGATGAACGCAATGGTAAAAGGAAGGCAACTGATGCTTTTTCTGCGATCGTTAAAAAACTAGATAAATTCATTGAAGCAAGCAACATGGTTAGGAAAGATCGTGACAAAATGTTAAAAGTGCAAGAAAGTCTAGCAACTAAGCAGGTGGAAGCTGCCAATCTTAGACATAAAGTAGCACGGGAACAAACAAAGTGTAAAATATTAGAAACATACAAAGAACTAATGTTTGATCCTACAAGTCATCTTAATGCAGAAGCATTGGCTGAGAGGAACAAAGCATTGGAAAGCATGAGATTGAGTTTGTTTGCCAAAAATGATTAAGGTATGTCTGAACAAGTCTGAACATGAGTCATGTTAATTGCTAGTCGAATTATTTTTTCTGCATGCAAGTGTGAACTAGTGTAAACTATTGTTTGTTACATGCAAGTCTGAACATTTGTGTTATATAGTTTGAACACTAGTTATTGTGTGAATCCATTTGTACTAGTACTCATATATATATAGACATACACGCATGAAGGCCTCTTCCCTTTGCCCTCCATATTCTTTCACTTCTTGCCTCTGTCCTCCACAATGGATGAGTCTGATGATGATGTCAGTACCATAGATCCAATGGATTTATACATGATGGATGAATTCCTGCAAGAGCAAGACATATTAGAAGATTTTGCTGATTATATAGTAGCTGAATTGAAGACCAATGTTGAAATATTACATGCTCAAGGAAGGAGATTTGTATCCAGGAGATATGTGGACAGGCCTCGTGAAGAATCCAAACAGCGACTAATGGATGACTACTTCTCGGAGAATCTAGTCTATAATGATACAATCTTCCGTAGAAGATTTAGGATGAGGAGACCCCTGTTCTTACGCATCGTTGGTGGCCTAGGTGAGTGGTCTCCATTTTTCACTTTGAGATTGGATGCTCTTAATCGTCCAGGGCTGTCACCAATTCAGAAATGAACGGTGGCTATTCGCCAATTAGCAAATGGCAGCCCTGCGATCAGCTTGATGAGTATATCAAGATTGGAGAAAGTACTGCAGTGGAGTGCTTAAAAATGTTTGTGAAGAGTGTGATTGAAGTATTTAGTGAAGAATATTTGCAACGTCCCACTGTACAAGATGTTGAACGCTTGATGCAGATCAACGAGCGTCGTGGGTTCCCTGGCATGTTAGGAAGTATTGATTGCATGCATTGGCATTAGGAAAGATGTCCTGTAGGATGGAAGGGACAATATACCCGTGGTGATCATGGTGTTCCTACGGTAATTCTAGAGACAGTTGCTTCGCATGATCGTTGGATATCATGCCTTCTTTGGTGTTGCTAGATCCAACAATGATATCAACGTGCTTAATCAATTGCATTTGTTTGTTGAGCAGCTAAGAGGGGAAGCTCCTCAGGTGCATTATCATGTCAATGGAAGGCAATATAGCAATGGTTATTACCTTGCAGATGGCATATACCCAGAGTGGGCTGTTTTTGTTAAGTCAATATGCCTGCCACAAATAAATAAGTATAAATTGTTTGCACAACATCAAGAAGGGGCAAGAAAGGATGTTGAATGTGCATTCGGTATTTTACATTCTCGCTTTTCTATTTTGCGCCGACCTGCATGTCTATATAACCAAGGGGATCTTGAGAATATCATTCTAGCTTGTATCATCCTTCACAACATGGTAGTAGAGGATGAAAGAGATATGAATCAGATTCCCTTTGATCTAAATGAAACAGCAAGCACTTCAATCGTTCAGGCCGCTACAATCTCTCATGGAGATAACCCAGAGATGGAGGAAGTACTATAAAGAAATGCTAATATTCGTGATCACGAAATTCATAAACAACTTCAATCTGATTTGGTTGACCATATTTGGCATAAGTTTGGGAATTCAAATTAATTAGGTATGCATAGTAATTTTTAGATAAACTAATGTGGATGTTTTCACTGTGACATATACGCATTTATAGTATATATAGATTTGCATCTTTTATTGTATATAGCAAGTGCTCCATTATTAAGTTTTGGAAGTTAACTATCTATATTTTTTCCCTGTAGCTGATGCCTTTCTTTTTTTAAACAGGTAGCTCATGGCTTTGAGAGTTGAAGTTCTTCGAAGGGCACATATGGAGTTGCTGCTGTTCTGGGTTGCTATTGATCTGGACCTAGAACTATAGCTATGGAGTTGCTGCTGTCCTAGGGTTGCAAGATGTTCAGTTGATGATGAATTACTTATATAGTACTATGTATTCTCATGACATTTGCTGGTTATTGCTATGCTTATGAACTTGAATTAAAAATTATCAACTATGCTACCTATTATCGTTATGAAGTGCTATGGTTAATGTATGGTTTGGTATGAACATGGACTGCTAGCCTGCTATGATTGATATCGTTATGAAGTGTTGTGCTTGATATGGTTACGTACTGTTATATATATGGCTACATGGTTGCTTGCCACAGCTCATCAATCTCTCTTTGTGGTGCATGCATGAAGTTACTAATTTTTTATCTACATAGAAACTGCTATGAAAACTATGCATTGAAAGGTTATGTCTAAAGAAAAATTTATTGTTGTCTCTCTCCTCTAGAAACTATGGGTTAGGACTGCCCTAATATGGGTAAAACAGATTACTCATTGGTATTTGGAATCCTGTCCAAAACATCAATTAAAAAGAAACCGGAGGGAGTAGGTTTGGTAGCTTTGGTACACTAAAAGACCTCATGCATGTAACCACATGATTGATGGATGAATGATGATGATACACATATTGATTGATCGATCTGGCCAGCCGCTGTTAAAAATATCTATATAGTACTCTATCCTAATATATAACAACTTTGGTGTTTTTTGGATTAAGAATTAAGGCGTAAGGTTAAAACTGTCCCTCATTTAAGTAGTACTCCAACGCCATGGCTTCCTACGACATTTCCCCCATGTAGCAACCTAACACATAGCAGATAGAGGGCCATCAATAAGAAAAGCATCACCCATCCACAAATTGCATTGCAGCAGATACAGGCCCGCCAAAAACAAAAAAAAGCAAGACAGCAGTTCAAACTGAGAGGCGGTAAAAAGAAAACTGGGGCATAAAAAGCACACAGCTCTTGCAAATCAAGAATGCATTTTCTTCACATAGCCATTTAACAAGCACATCTGCACACACCGTCCCTCTACAGCCAATTCGGCCACACATATGCCCAACATGTACATCGACCTAAATGAACCAACATGTGAAGAGGAAGACCTCCTACCGGACCTAAACCAGATGGCGCAACATGTAGTCCAGGAAAAAGAAGTTGAGCAGGCCGAAGAAGATGTGCGGCCGGTACACCAGTAAGTGCATGAAAAACATATACAATCTGCTCACCTTTTCGATCTCAACAAGCAGGACGTAGAGCATGATGACCAAGATGAATCAGGTAAGTTAGTCATATTAGATCATGGTGTTTATAAAATGAATGCATATGATCATAGAGTTTAATTTTGCTCACCATGGCTTTGCTTCTCCTAGCTCTAACACCATGGCTTTGCTTCTCCTAGATTAGGATCGTCATGGAATGGGCATCATGGGCTAGCAATAGGAGAGCAAGGCATAGAAGACGTGGAAGATTAGTATAGGATGGAATACTTAGTACTCCTAGATATTATGTTGTTATCATATATAGGTAGAATGCTGCTACTCTATTAGAGATCACTAGGCAACTGCAAGTAATTAGAGATCTCCATTGACATCACATACCTTAGCTTCAGCAGTGATGCTCCACTTAGCACAAGAACATGAGACACACTTAACTGAGCAATTAATTTTGTCATGAGTACAAAAATGTCCATGTGCTGCAAGTGGTGCAGATGAAAGGGCCAATTATTTAACACCTGAAATAGGATCTCCTAAACTGAAGAATTGGACATTAAACACTTAAGTCCTTGATTTAATAAGGAAAAATCTGCATCCTCAATGTGTCATAAGACATGAAAACTTTGCCATCAGTACTCTTTCTTGTATGGAATGCTATAAACCTTGTCAGGAGTAATTAGTTTTCATATTCAGACTATAAAAGCTAACCAATATGTTGGCATATGATTCATAGTTTGCTGGACAGGAGTATATACATATATCCTTGCATGTTTAGAATATAGAACCAATTTGACCAAAATAAGTGCATGTAGCATGTACAATCTCAATAATGTATCATTATTTCACCGTAGCATTTTTAGGAATTCTTCAAGAAGAAGAGCTACATGATGATCTTGATGTGTACGCTGATCATGTGGACATTGTTCTTGAACAAGAGGAACTATCTGAATCAGGTAAGTACAACAAAAATAATAAATTATGCATCACACATTGCAAATATTGTTGAATATGACATAAAAATTTTCAGATGAAGAACAAGATGACATGCATCACGATGTGTAGCTAGAAGAACATGAAAATGTGACTCATAATAGAAGAACCGATTTGTCAGACGAGCAGCGGCTTGAGGTGTATCATACATTACTTCAAGAAAGTGTTAATAAGAAGCTTAAAAGGAATTCAACCACTATAGTTGCCAACTTGTGCTTTGGAGGAAAGTGTTAATAAGAACCAATATGTATTTGGTGGACAACAATGAAGTGTCACGCAGAGGGAATTCCAGTTGATCTTAAGAGTAAAAAATTTCGTTGTGGGCGCCATAGAGTCAAAGTGGACTTAGATCTAGTTACAAAAATTCCTATGAACAGAATGACTTCAATTAGAGCGGTTACCTGTGAGTTGAATGTTAGTAAAAGCACGCTGCATAGGGAATTCAAAAAAGAAAAACTTATTCGTCACTCTAACACAATTTAGCCCTACTTGAAGGAAGAAAGTAAGAAATCCCGCCTCCAATTCTGTGTTTCTATGCTACAATATGCGCAATTTTAGCGAAATTATGTACTTTCGTTGTGTCTACTTCTAAAGGTACGTTCAAAACAGCATTCATTCGGCTTATCCTACGCATGCGAAATGAGACAGTTCACTAGTACATGATTAATTAAGTATTAACTATTATAAACTTAGAAAATAGATTTATTTGATTTTCTACAGAAACTTCTATATATAAATATTTAAAAATACACCATTTAGCAGTTTGGAAAACATGCTCATAAAAAACGAGAAAGAAGCTAAGGCAACGTTCAGCACAACTCATGCACTGAGCTTAACCACTGCAAGCAAAATGAGATAGGTCATTGTTATTAGCGCATGATTAATTAAGTATGAACTATTTCAAACTTGAAAAATGGACTTATTTGATTTTTTAAAGAAACTTCTGCATAAAAAGATTTTGCAAAAAAAATACATCGTTTAGCAATTTAAAAAACGTGCCCGCGATAATTTAGTAGCCATAAGCTAAAACAAAAGGTGCCTAAAGCTTACAAAGACTAATCATGTATATTGAACCATAGGAGTATTGAAGCTAGACGGACAAATTTTATTGAGGAATATTGTTTCACTACTTTTCAATTTAGCCATAGAAGTTATCTGTTAATGGAATTAATATAATTAACTATTGTTCAACAATCAATGTATATTAGGAATTTCTAGATTTTAGGCGTCTAAAAATTTGCAAATTTTCAATCACCTAATTAAAATTGCACATTGCTAAGTCTAAAATTGCAATGATATGTAATGTGCAATTTTAGTTCTTTTTACTGTCATTTTTTGTTATAAATGGTTTTACTTTATTTTTAATGTAAGTTTGAATTTTGTGCTTGTAATTTTGTAAATTTTTATGATTATCAGTTTCTCTTGTAATTTGTAAATTTTTATGTTAAAATAATTTATTATTCAACTACTGGAGAATTACTGTACAGGATACTGCTCTATACACGTGAGGCACACTCTCCCTTATTTTTAGACACATATTGCCAGTATTACATTCAAGTTAAACATGCACTGATGCTAATCATTGCACGAAAATCAAATCTATCTATTTCTATCTAAACCTATACAAATTGAGCACTTTCACGTTAACCAGAAAAATCTGATTATTGATCAAGTAAATCATAGGATCGTAACCGTAGATCGCATTGAGAATCTGTATTGAATAAAATATACTGGGCCTCTTTGAGCCCGTCCAACCGACCATATGTATCGGCCTCATGTGTCGATCGTCGTATCAGTATCTATCTCAGTAGATCAGAAACGTGATCATGTCTCTCCCCTAAGAGCCAACGCGAGGGGTGCTTGATCTGCAGACTTCATGTACAAGAACCCTTGCGTTGAAGAGCCAAGAGGCAGGAAGCAGCCGCCAGCAAGTCAATAGATCGATTTATTGTTGTCTCTACTTCAGAGTTAAATCCACGATGGTAATTCATTCCGATGCTTTCGGCACTGCTTGCGCATTGTTTAGTGTCTTTTCTCGGTCGTCAGTGATCGACAAGCTCAGCATTCGCGTACAAAGAAGACACAAGTATGTTAATGATCTTCCTTTCACTTTCTGTTATACAGCTTGGTTGCATCTTTTGAATTTTCTTTATCGATTTGCCTCATTAAATCCTTTCATTGTTGTCGTATTAGCTATCCATCTAATCTTTTTACTGGAACAAGCATGCACCAAAGCATTCTTTAGCTGTATTGTGAGAACAAGAGTAAAGATTTTTTTTTTTCATACTACGGCTAGGTGTTTACTTTAATTACTCGATCACAGATTTGCAAAATTTTTCTCGGTATCTCTTTGGTTATAGAACGTAGAGCTACACAAGACTAATTATCTATTTGTAGTACCTAGGCTCTCTAAAAATTACGACAAAGAAAAATGATATAGCCATCAGGTGGCCAAGAAGTTAAGCTGTAAAGATTTAGAGTAAAAATTAAAAGTCCATCCCATGTAAAATATAAAATAACTGAAGCTCACACAAAAATAATCAATTAAAATTGAATAGATTAAAACAAGAAACAATATAAAACAATTGAAATTGTGAATTGAATAGATTAAAATAAGAGTGTATGTTATATACAACTCAACTATTACAATTTCAAAATTCATAATTTAAGAATTATAAATTTAGAAATTCATAATTATAAAATTTAAAAACAATAAATTTGGACTCAATCAACGATGATTACAACTCAATACTTATTAATTCTAATTCTGATCGCCATAATTATTAAATCATGGAATTGCTATGATTGAGATTACATGTTTTTCAATTACTAATTTTGAATTTTGACCTGTTAATAGAACTAATAGTTCTTAAATACTTGCAAACAAGGTACGATACACTTATATACCATGGACACTTTGTTTTTATTTTTTTTCCAAAATTTAGTAATTTCTAAATACAGAATTAATAAATATAAAGAGTTAATAATTAGAAAGTAGCTATTGATGTAAACTCTTTTTTAATCCAAGTCGATATAACATAGAAAATAGCCAATATTTATGATGTTGATAATAGCCTGTGTAATGCACCGGTTGGTAAGGAGTTAATATAATCCCACGAGTCTGCAATTGGACCACTGTCCAACTCGATCTGATTGGCTGCCTTAACAAGCATTTTGAGCACTACTATCAACCGGTGTGTCCGATCAATCTCTACTATATCTTTATGACTATAAAAATAGAGTTTCATCCTCTCAAACCATTGTACTTTTCTCTTTTAAAAAAACCACCGTTCTAACAAACGGCTTCAAAAAAAATCAGTATTCCCATAACTGCACCCATAAAAACATACGTTGCAATACACAGGTATGGCACTAATATCTATATCTATTATAAAAATACGGACTGTTTCTATCCAAAAATTTCATCCATCGTTCGCTTGCCGCACGCGTCCTCCGTCCATCGTCTGCCTCCCGCACGATTCCAACCGATCGGAAGTCAGACGTTCGTCCCTCCGCGTGCATCGCCTGGCGCCCACCTTCGCAGCCCCTCACACCTCCTGATGGCCCTGCCTCCTATCGCACGTACACTACGCCTCCTACGACTCACCATCGCTGTCCACCTCGCCGTGACGTACCGGTGCCGGTGCTGGCGTGGCGTCAATACTGGGGTACGGGAGCTGCGCGCTGGTGGCAGCTAGATCCGCCCGCGACATGCGGGCACAGGTGGCCCAGCCGCCGCAGCATGAGAATCTCAGGTCCATGCTCTGTAGGCTCATCTCCATGGACAAGAAGCCCATGAATATCCTCCCCGTGCCTCCCACCGCCACTTCTGTTGGCTCCACCATGAAGAACGGCGGCAGCGGGAAGCTGTCTAGGCTGTCATGGAAGCTATTTCAGAAGGAGACGTCGAAACCCAAGAAGAAGGCGCTAATGGAGGTCAAGAACGGCAGCAACATGCGAACGCTCGCCATGGTGCTGCGCAACGAGCGAGAGCTCCTTACCCAGAGCAAGGAGCAGGAGGACGAGATTGCCACCCTCTGCCTCCAGCTCAAGCAGAAGGACATAGAGGTACACATACTGACACACATGCATCTCCTCTCCTCTCCTTTGCCCCCTCTGTGATGCCAATGTGGGCTTACTGTGATTGCGGCGAGCAGGTTGAGCACTTCAAGGACCTAGGCCCGCGGCAGCAGTGGGAGGAGATTAGGACGCTCAAGGACGTCGTGCTCTTCCTGGAAACGCAGCCCGACCGCCACCTCCAGGATGAGATCTCCATGCTCATGGGACAGATCCAATGCCTTGCCGAAGAGCTCGTGTAGGTACGTTCTTGAAGATTTTGCAATGTAGTCACTTCACTAAGTACCCACCTAATCTTTCACCTGCAATGGCTTTACTCTGCACAGGTTGAGGCCAAGAAACACACACCAAGGTCATGTTTTGATGACGAATATTGTTCTTCCCCAAGAACACCGGTGCTTAATAAGGAGAATACTTTCTCTCTGGTATTTTTTGTTTATTCTACCATTCATCTGCTACAATTAGATAGTGTCTATGTTAGTTAAGTACCGGTCTCCAAATGCTATCTGCCGCTGATCCCTACAACGCTGCCAGTGATTTGGCGCCCTATGTGATGGTTATCTCTTTTAGTTTCTGCTTCTACTAACTCCATAGCCCATGAGCCATGGCATCTATGTACATTTATCCTTCTGTGAAACTAATTCCAGCGAGAATTATTATAGCATTAGTAGCACTATAAAACTCATTGTAATTTTTTAAGTTATTTTAGGAGACTGCATAGTTTGCAACCTATTACATGCCCTATGAGTTAGCCTACACATTATTGTTTTAGTATCTGTTTGGAATACACATATTCGGCATGAATTTATTTTGGTTTTCAAGGTTAATAGTGGATGTTGCAATCTTTTCACGGTTAACAATGGATCAATCAATATCAATCAATAAAAAATCATTTGTTACTTTGTTCTGAGTGTCCCTTGATCTAGAGTCCTGAATTTGCTACCCTTCGGTGTCTCTTCTGTGCTAACATTGTCTGGCTGGATGTGTTCAGGACTTCAAATATTTTCCAACCTTTTTTTTCTTTAGAGCATACATATGATCTTTTGATTGGATAAAACGTGAAAGGTAATGGATCATAGTAAAATATAAGAGAGCAAGATACTTGGACATTGATCTGTAGTGTAAGTATAGGCCGCATGATGATAACTTCAGTAGATGAACTCTACCTGGGATCGGGTGAGTACCCCCGTTTTTTGGTGATTGATGCAATTCTCTCTTTTTAGGCTTCTAAGAGATGTTATACAATACTTACAACTTAGGACTTAGGAGAACTATTTTTCTTGGATTTTTTTTATTTCATAGTAAAATGTCTATGCGTTGCATAATCAAAAAATTTAACTTTTTGGTTGTTTACTTGTGAAAATGTGAAATTACGAGTGAAGGTAAGCTTCGTCTATCCGCCCATTACTCCCGTTGTGCGTGAAATTCCGTCCTCCAACTACAAACATCAACAAAGGTCAGTTTCATCCATCCTCCCACCCCTCCCATTATACGTGAAGTTTCATCGTTCAGCTAGATGCAGCATAAAAATGATCTAAAACATACTAGATCATGGTATGGAACCATTGACCCGTCATACACATACAAGGTATTATGATCTCAAACAAGTAGTTTTTCCCGTTACAACGTATGGACCATCATCGCTGCACGGACACAGGTGCGATGCGAGAGTAGAGACTCCTATTTCTGTGTTTCGTTGGTCGCCTGAGATGGTGTCAAACACGGGACACCAGATATCGTAAATCAATCTTGCGATCTTGGACGCAGATCGTAAACGCTCCCCGTGACTGGGTAGCGGCGGCGGCGGCTCACGCCCCAAGCCGCGGCTAATCCACGGGACATGGCGGCAGGCACAGAGTGAAAAGGTCGACGGGAACACGGCGGCTAGGGCTCGGGTTTCCCGGTGAACAGAGAGAAGGTAGCTGCGAGCTATGTTTGGAGATCCCAGTCATCTTGAGGCTTCAAAATGTGTTCCCGGACGTTGAAAACTCATTTTCAGGGTTGTTGGAGACAGAAACAGTCAGTGGGAGGCCGACAGCGGCAGCGCAGATCTGGAGCAAAGGGTACAGGCATGGCAGCCATCCATGGCGACGGAGAGCAAGAAAAAAGTGAGGAAAACCTTCACCATGGCGAGATAGGGCTGGTGCTGAGACGAATCGACCGAAGGTGGCGTGAGGCGTTGGTTCGAAGCAGCATCTGGGCGGCAGAAGGGAGGATTCGACGATGGCGGTAGCAGCCGCTGCTTTTGTTCGAGACGGTGAGGAGCCGAAGAATTGGTGGGCTTGAGAGGTGGCTGCGTTCAGGAGGTGGTGCCCCCTTGGCTGGCCTGGGCTGGGCCAGCTGCTACCAAGGTCACCGTGGCTGGTCTTCCATTATGAAAAAAAAAAGGGTTTCATAAAAAAAATATGAAATGTAAAATGCTGCCTCAAATAATAAAGATTAAATCTCAATTTTTATTTTTTTAAGTTTTTTCAGTTACAACGCACGAATACTTTGCTAATTCATTAAATCTGAAACTTTTGGTAGAGAAAGAAACCAATATACATATGGATAAACAGCCGAAGCCAGTGACAAGATATGTAAACGTACCGTTAAGTTGTTAATGCCTAATTGGATATATATAATCCACATGTGATCCGTACGTTAACTTCTGATGATTGTGCCGTTCTACATAATTGCTAGCTCAAGCTATATGTAATGCTAGTAAAATACATGTGCATTGTAATGGTTTATAAAAGTACGCTGCTACGGCGAGAGTGGATAAAACGCACGAGATGACCTCTTACTCACCCTGGACACGTTGGAGGATTGAAAAGAGGAATTGTAGAGAGTTTCGGGAAGTTTTAATCTCGCAATGGGTGTCCAACACTTCAGCTACACACGCTCAGCTGAGCCCATACACAAGAGAACTAGCTAGACAGCTTCAGATGTTAGGATCCCCGTCAACTTCCATGCTCTCTAGGTATGGTTGTCGCATGCAATCGCCTGAAAAAAAAATCTCGGTTTTCGCTCCTTCCATATTAACCACGCCTCGAGGATGACAGCACAGCATCAGGCAAATGTGACGAAACAAACACCACTAATTCTGTACCACGTCTGCTTTCAGAAAAATGCGACGAAAACAAACACCACCAATTCTGGAACTCACAGGTGTCATGTGCAATGAAAGAAGGCCTGAGCCAGGCATGAACCAAATTCCACAATTGCATTGAAAACGAGCAATACCGGGCAGGGTTTCTCAAACCAACGGTACCGGGTGGGTACCTCGGTAATCGTGTTTACTGTATCATATTGTAAGTGTTACTGACGATACGGTTTGATGAAATTTATTCGAATTCAAATTTTTAGAAAAATTTTTAAAAATTGGTATAAGTAGCATGCAATTTGTAATGATATATGGTGATGAATTTTTATGAAAAAAGCTAAGTCCATATTTCGGTACGAGTGCATGACAACAAGGCGGCATTGCTTTAAAATCAAGATTTGATGCTCGTAGATATTATATTATAGTCATTATAGTCTTTGTAGCTACAAAATTATATTATGATATCTATTATTGTTAAATGTGAGTTTATGATTTTCTTTGTTTAAGTAAAAACAGCGGTTACTACGTTTTACCATGTGGTTCCGATGGGTTTTCATATGATAATCATGAGCTAACCGGGTAACCGCGACCTTACTGTGAGATCTAAAATTTTGAATTCAAATTTTTGAAGATGAAATTCACGTGGTTTTTGAAGGTTACCACGATAACTATGTGGACCGCCTTACCATGAAGGGACGATAATCTTCCCAAACAGTAAGGAAAACCCTGATACTAGCATAATTTCTGCTCTAGATCACACAATAGGAAGTAAGATGGTGTGACAGTATGTCTAGCCAACTAAGATAGCATTTGGCAGAAGGGGAAGAGGGAGAAAACTCCCACGTTTTCTACGAGCACGTTTTCTGAACTGCTAACCGGTGTGTTTTTTGCAAAAATTCTATATAAAAGTTACTTAAAAAATCAAATAAATTATTTTTTAAGTTTATAATAATCCAAACTTAATTTAATCATATGCTAATAACTTGTCTCGTTTAAAGTACTTTGAAACTTTCACCTCTTTCCTTGCTACCAAACGCACCCTAAAGCTACACTGCAGGAGATCTCGACTAGCTGCTCCTGCAGACACTTGGTGTGTGTGCGCTCGGGGGTGTATGATACCTGTGGTACTCTAAATGACAAAAGCTCTCACATTGTTGCCAGAATTTGACGAATATATTTATATGAAGTAAGTAAAATTAAAAAGCAATTAGGGTCTGTGTTATTTGTCAATTTTCCACCGTTTTTTTCTCTAATTGCTTATGGTCATGTCTGGAGGAGCTTTAGACAACTAAAGCTACTCCTAAAAATCTCTAGTTCCATCCAAAATAAATAGTCTAGATTCTCAATAAGATTTTAAGACTTGCTAACTACATAACCAAAAAAAAATAAACTAGTAGCCAGAACTAGGGAATTCCAACTTCTTCAGATTAATAAACTAGTAGCCAGAACCTAAGAATCTTAGCTTCTTTAGATTCTCACCGGTTAGATACCCACCAACTGCTTCTCGGAATTGGCTCCCCCAATGGGCCCTATATGTCATTAGTTTTCTTTTTGGGTTGTCAAGACTCAAGATGCCACTACATCATTAAGTCAACAATCCTTAACCGTCTCTATGATCAAAATACCCTCTCGACAAAATATCAGAAACAAATTATCTTCATTCTCTTCGTGCATAGTCATCGACAATCTCCTTATTCCTATGCTCATAGTTACAAAAAAGAAAGTCAAAGAGGAGAAAAAAATAAACATAAAGGATATTTGGACATTTTCCAATCCTAATGAACTAACCCGTTAATTCTCGACTTAGAGGTGGTTTTGCAAATTCGACTTGGATCTTGTCGCATGAGAACAATTAGGAAAATCCGATGGCATTTTGACAATAGGATTATGAACTAGTGGCAAATATACGGTTGTTTCAATTAAAAATTATAGAAGTATTGTAGGTGTTGTGGCGTCATGTTGTGTAGGTGCCATGGGCTCCGGGTACCTCATGACAAACATATGGACCATTCGGATAGAGGATAGGCCTGACCTTGTAATTAGAGATATAGTAATCCCTAGTAAACTTTGCCTTGTATGATAAGGAAAACACAGTCCTAGTTGGATGCATTATATCTCTAAGAGGAGATCCCTTGGCCGTAATCCGGTTGGAACTCTGTTAACGCCAAAATTTGGTAAGGCCTTGCATCAGATTCGGTCAAGGGAACGATTGCAGTCGGTTAACAGAAATTGGTTCAAGGAGCAGGCCGAGTCCGAGAAAGAGCCGTGAAGACCGTGCGTGGCAGTTAAATTACTATATTAGGAAAAGATTTATTTTTTTAGGGAACCTGGCCTCGTGTCCGGTCAGGACTAGTTAGCGTTTTCTATTATAGATAGGAAATCATATACCGTGTCCTATAAGGACTCATGTAACTCGGGATATATATACGTATGCCCGGGGATCTTGTAAATCATCAACCACAGATCAATAAAAATTCGGCGCATCGCCACCCTTTTCGACGGGATCCTGCTTCTCGAGCCGGGCAACATCGGTTAGATCCGAACTCCTGCGAGAGGGTAAGTCTCGTCACCCCGGCTACCAATTGGCTAGGACTTCCTCGGTTAGGTCCGATATTCTAGTCGGTTTATGGTAGTCGGCTTACCACGATATATTTACTTTATCTATGGCTGCATCAGTTCAGTTTGACCTCATAGATTGATTGGGTATATCACATCACGCGTGCATAGATCGTATCGGCTTACTGGGAGCGATTTATCATCGGATTCGTGCTGCATCGGTTGGGTCCGACCTACTGAACCGCTAGTGATAAGTCGATCCTGCTGGGCCGATGCGTTGTGTGCAGGCGTTTTATCGGAGTGCATAGCCGGTAAGTTATTTTCATCACGGTCGCATTATATCTATCGACCTATTGAGGCATTGTTATCATTGTCGGTCTGTGCTGCAACGGTTGGGTCCGATCTACTAGACTGACGATAATAGCTTTACCCTTGATGAGCCGATGGTGTTGTGCGATGGTGTTATCGGAGTGCTTAGCCGATGAGTTATCTGTTAAAGCCGACTACATTTATTCATTATCTTATTTTATACTCGCTCTGTTCAGTAGTCGGCTAGCTTATCAATTATTTATCATTTACGTTATTGTATACTTTATTATATGTTCTTGCCTGCATTATTGTTACAATCGGCTAAGGGCTAGCCGATGGGTTTATTCTGCCGATCCAAGTACAAGTACAAGCAGGTTCCCGGGCACGATCCCAGGTGAAGGCCCGGGCATGAGCCCGGGTAAGGACCAGTGTATGGGCCCGGACAGCGGACGAAGATCCTGGGAGCTGATATAAGCAAGGGCCCGAGCGCAGGCACATCTTCATAGCAACACCAGTAACACTAGATTATGATCAGCTAGGATCTATTTGATTTATTTATGCATTATACTTGCTTATTTTATCAAGTTTATAGCCGGTTTTGAGCATCCCTTCGATGATCGGCTAGCTCGATATTAGTTTGTTATTACGTTATTGCTCTTGCCGTCATCGGCCTTAAGCCGATGTATAAGTGCTACAGTGTGCATCGGCCATCGGCTGATGAAACGAGTCTAGATCGGCTTCCAGCCGATTGGCTCATTGATTTAACATTTTCCTCCTTGTCAATTACAGGGTCAAATTGACTGGCACGCCTATGAACCTCAAAACTTTAGGACCTGCACTGGAGTGAAGCAAATCTCCCAGGCCTTCGCGTGTCAACCCGACGCCGGACGGCCCCCGGCGGGTTTTCGACGTCAACACGCTTTTGGCACGCCCACGAATCTCAAAACTTTAGGACCTGCACTGGAGTGAAGCAAATCTCCCAGGCCTTCGCGTGTCAACCCGACGCCGGACGGCCCCCGGCGGGTTTTCGGCGTCAACAAACTCCTACCTTGTAACCTTGTCCTCCAGTATATAAGGGGAGGCAGGGCGCCCTCTGAGGGCAGGTTGAGTTGGTTCACCACCATACATCTCAGAGGAATTACACCACAACTGGACGTACGGTATTACCTCACCTCGAGGGTCTGAACCAGTATAAATCTTCTTTGCGTTCCTCTGCAATCCACCGAGTTTTTCCTTGCCGAGTAGCCCTATAATTCTATTACCGGTGTAAAACATCAACAGTTGGCGCGCCAGGTAGGGGCTTTGGCGAGATCTACATCTACAAGCTCGATGGATCCAGTAACCGGAGTCGACGGCGGCAAATTCTCCCCCGGAGATACAATCTCATTCGGAAGCCTCGACTTCGTCGCCAACATGTTCGGCAATCTCACCTTGGCCGACGCAGACCAGATCCAACCGATCGAGGAATCAGCCGACTTCGTGCCAGTCGGTCCACACGATGCTGCAACGACCATCATCGACTTGCTGCGGCAATCTTCCACTTGCCCAGGTCTTGGGACAACTCTTCCTTTCAGTGTTCGACTCGGACTCGGTCTTGAGCCGGCCGAGATCGGGCTAAAGAAGGAGGAGATCGTCAATCTCCCGTTCGGACTCGGCAACACCGCGGATATCTTCAAACAACATTCGATGCGGCAAACCAATCCTCTGGAGTTCAACTCAGATACGGCCTGGAGCTGCTTGAGATCAGATCTAGGGAGGTCGGAGTTATAATCACCGCCATCAATTATTCCGACTTCGACTCTCAGTTGGATTCCGACTCTTAGTCGGACTCCGACTCTAAGTCGGACAGCAGCTCGGCAAGCTTCTCTCCGCCACGAGAAATCTTCATGGCATCCAAAGGCTCTACTCCTACTTAGGAATCACACCGACTACACGAGCAACAAGAAGAGGAGGCCTGCCAATTGCGAGAACAACAGGAGGAAGAAGCAAGACGCCTGCATGCCCGCAACGAGGATCTACACAGGGCTGGGCGAACCACCCAGCAACAAATCCTCCGAACCCGAGTCAGCGACCACGACGTCTTCATTACTCCTCAACAGAACATTGTGGCCGCTGCAACTCTACTGGATACACTCCAATTCGAGCTTGATCACCAGGCCTCTCCGACGATCGCAAGGATAAAAGCCATGCTTACCGCTGCTACATGTTAGCAGCACCAACAGTCTGGCGATACCCTCATACCGACCAACCGGTCGGCATCCCCAACGGCAGTCTCGTCCACCTCAAAGCGACGCCGAGCGGCCGGCTCTAGTCGGCAGCACACAGAGTCACGCCAAACGTCACTCGGCAACCCCAACAACAACCGGCAGCGTCGAAGCGACCGTCGGGACAATCAGGATCTCCGAGGTCAACTACGGCGTGATCTTCGGCAGGACATCAACGCTCGGCGCCACGAATGAGAGGAAGACGAGCAACGCCGATCGGAAGACGAGAACGAGCACGTCGGCCTCCACCACGAGCGGTTTTGCCGTCGTAGGCGGAGCCGAAGCCATCATAAAGATGAAGGAGTACCGGCCTTCACCCAGGAGCTACAACAGGTCGACTGGCCGTCGGGTTTCAAGCCTACAGGAATCGAGAAATACAACGGCAAGACCAATCCCGAGTCCTGGCTCATGGTCTACACTCTGGCGATCCGAGCAGCTAGAAGAAATCACAAAGTCATGGCTAACTACCTCCTAGTCGCTTTAGCCGACTCAGCGAGGACATGGATAATAGGACTTCCCAAGCAATCAATCAGTTCCTGGGAGAACTCCGGGAACTCTTCATCGCCAACTTCTAGGGAACATACGAGAGGCCATCTTCCGAGTACGACTTATATCAGTTGCATCAAAGGAAGAATGAGTCTCTTCATGACTTCATCAAGAGGTTCTCTGCAAAGAAGAATTCAATCCCAAAGATCAAGGACGAGGTCGTCGTCGCCGCCTTTCAAAAAGGAGTCAAAGACACCTCATTCATCGCCAAATTCACTCGGAAGCCTCCCAACTCTATCAAGGCTTTATTCGACATGGCGAACAAGTACACCGACTCGGCCGACGCTGTTGCTGAGGCCCTTGATGACAAGAAGGCACCCTGACAAAAGAAGCAGGAGGGCACTGACGACGCGGTCCCGACTAAAGTTGGGAGTCGCAAACACAAGTCAGACGGCTTCATTGTGGTAGTCGGTCACAACCATCTTCGACCTTCAACAACTAAAGATTATCAGAACAACAAGTGACATGCTCGGGGCCTCAAAAGCCCAAACGCAAGGACGGCATCCCCACTCCAACATACTGAACAGCTAAGTCGCTTCCTGATAAATATTTCTTCACTTGGCCTCACCAATGCCGCAGCCGCTTGCACCTAATAGGTGTAAGCTGCACATTTTTCTGTTTTTTCTCTTAAATGATTGCAAAAGTATTCGAGTAGCATAAATCCTGATCCGTGAAACTTTGCTCCATGAAAGATAAACTCAAGTCACCCAAAACGCGTATCTGGGAAAGAGCCTTGAGCCAACTCCCGACGCTCGGGGGCTATGATTAGTCGGGCAGAGTGGTTAAACGTAAGGGATCAACTACTCGGAGAAATTAATATCAATAAGAGGAAGAACTCATATTTACATATATTATAAAATACATTTTATTTGGGTGATTGTTTTCATCATCATATACTACTCATCCGATATGTTTATAGTGCTGGGCCAGCTCCGGATACGTGTGACAGGAACTCAGGGCTGCGAGCCTATCTCCTACGCTCGGGGGCTGGACAAGTCTGCCAAGAATCATTCGGAATGCTCCATGAGGGTTACTGACCGAGTACTTGCGCCAGTCGAGACGTCATCTTCCCTGGCTACGCTCCATGTGAGCTGACAACCAACTCCGGCGCTAGTTGGGGGTCGTATACTACTCGACTAGGGGAGGTACGCCCCATGAGGGTCGCCAGCCGAATCCTACGCTAACGCTAGGTTCGGGTACCTTATTCGATCGCAACTCGGCTAAGTAGGGTACGCCCCATGAGGGTCTTTAGCCGAATCCTATGCTAATGCTAGGTTCGGGTACCTTATTTGGTCACAACTCTGTCAGATCGGGTACGCCCCATAAGGGTCGCCAGCCGAATCCTATGCTAATGCAAGGTTCGGGTACCTTATTTGGCTATGGCTCTGTTGGATATGGTACGCCCCATGAGGGTCGTCAGCCGAACCCTATATTAACGCAAGGTTCGGGTACCTTATTCGGCTTTACCCAAGTCAGAGAAGACTTATGTCATCAAAGCGCATCCGAAGTTCTCATGTACCGCGTCACACCTGAGGAGAGCAAGCAAATTCTGCAATATACCTACTCGGGCATCTGTGGCAACCACACTGCATCCAGAACGTAAGTCAGAAAGGCTCGCGAGAAAGAATTCTTCTAGCTGATTAAGGTCACCGACACCGAAGTACTCATTCTGACATACGAGGGATGCAACTTTTATAGAGCCTACGCTGGGTGGGTCGGTTTAGGCCGGCTTATTCGGCACTGGGCCACCAAGACATGAGTTCCTACAATAGCACGCTCAACGTGGGCCGCTTGCGGGTTATGTTAAAATCACGGTGCTGGTGCTACCAACAGGAACCGATGAGGTAAACAGATATGCTTTATGAAGGCCTCATTGCTAAACACATGTGTTTGGGTATCTGTCTTATCCACCAGGTATCAAGGATATATCCTTATAAGGATCACAAGCTGGTCTTCATTAAAATTGGGGATGCAGGTATCTTTCTCGAGTACACCTGACCACATATTGGATTTATTTTCATAAAGTGGTACTCGGCCTACATGCTTGGCCACCAGTTGCCATGAGCAACATTATTCCAGCCGACATGACGCTGAAGAGTCTAACTTCCGAGTAATGCACTACTCGGGAGAGACTATAAATATCTTTTCCAGCTGACATGACGCTGAGGAGTCTAACTCTCGAGTGGGACGCCACCCGGAAAAGACTATTCCAGCTGACATGAAGCTAAAGAGTCCCATATACGAGTGGCATGCTACTCGGCAAGACTATAAATCATATTCCGGTTGACATGATATTGAAGAGTCTCATATACCAGTAGTGTACTACTCGGGAAGGACTACAAGGTTAAAGATCTTTGACTTTATGTTTAATTGTTTCACAATTAAGCACAAAGTCGGAGGTTACACCTAATAAATGCGCCTATTTGGCGCATACTATTCATACTTCTACATGGAGCCCTTCATAACCTCGCTGCCAGCTAACATGAAGCAGGAATCGGGAGAAGAAGCACTCGGACAAAGAGTACTCGGGAGCAATGCACTCGGGAAGACTTCACCGTGGAGGATGAGCACTCGGCATCAGCTGTGACTCAACTATGAAGGTCTCAGGGGCTACTGTGGGTGCCATGGGCCCCGGGTACCTCATGACAAGCATATGGGCCACTCGGATAGAGGATGGGCCTAGCCTTGTAATTAGAGATATAGTAGTCCCTAGCAGACTTTACCTTGTATGATAAGGAAAACACAGTCCTAGTTAGGTGCGTTATATCTCTAAAAGGAGATTCCTTGGCCATAATCTGGTTGAGACTCCTACCTTGTAACCCTGTCCCCCAGTATATAAGGAGAGGCAGGGCGCTCCCTGAGGGCAGGTTGAGTTGATTCACTAGAATCACCACCATACATCTCAGAGGAATTACATCACAACTGGACGTAGGGTATTACCTCACCTCAAGGACCTGAATCAGTATAAATCTTCTTTGCATTCCTCTACAATCCACCGAGTTTCCCCTTGCCGAGTAACCCTATAGTTCTATTGCCGATGTAAAACATCGACATGTTGTATAAATCTACTTATCAGGATTCAAATCTTGGTGCTCACAATTACATAGACGCAATATTCTTTTAATAAATTTACGAAGCACTCGTGGGTAGCCTGTCTTTTGTGTAATGGCGGAAAATTCTTTTTTTCATGGTAACAACGGATGGGATTGCAGTCCTACACACACCCCTGAGGCCCTCCACAGCGTGTCGCCTAAGTGCTGCCTAGAAAGGAGAGAGAAAAGTAGAGCACCACTCCTGCCACTGTGGGAGGTGACTCCAACTCTGAGTGACGCTAGAAATAAATGGAGCGGTGAATGTTGTTGCGCCGGTTCCAACTCATTAAAAAATTATAAAGCTACAGTTACAGCAGTTGGCCGTTGAGCATTGAAGACAAGCAACGGTCACATGACCGTTCTCTACTTCCAAACCACTACGCTCTCCTCCCAGGGACCCAGACCACTACCCTATATATACATATACAATGGCAACACCGCAACATACATGACTGCTCATTCAAATCTGCCTTCCATATATCTGCCTTTCACAAATCTGCCTTTCTTTGTAGGCATGGACAGCTCTTCCTCTTTCACAAACATGATGAATTCTGCATTCACAAGTGTTGATCCAGAAAAACAGGTTAGTCAGCAGCATCATTTCCCTCACCCCAATACCCCATGAGCTATCCACCATCACAATTTCCTCCAAATTTCCACCCCCCATATCCACGAATATTCAATCCTTTTGGAGCCCAGTCAAATTACCCACAATTTCCATACACACAAGGATATCCTGGGAGTTCTTACCAGGGTGCTGTGGGTGTGGGACAACACCCACACGGAGGCAGTCAAGGTTCACCGGTTGGGTCCATAGCCCTTTGTCAAGGTAGTCGTGCCACCGATTCGCGAGCTGATGAGAGTAGCCCGGTTGGTTCAGCTTCTCCAGTGTCCCAAGGGCAACAACTTGGTGTAGATCCTGTCGAAGAAGCAGTTTGGAGTGAGAGGAGTGAGAGCAGCCCTGAGGAGTTAGAAAAGAGAGAAGGGCGTGTACATTGGGGTCAAGATGAAAATCTTCGGCTAATAAGTGCTTGGATAAAATATTCCACAGATCCAATTATTGGAGTTGATAAAAGGGGAGATAGGTATTGGAAGGATGTTGCAGCAGAATACAACATGCATGCACCCAAAAAACAGAGAAGAAGTGCTACTCAGTGCAAGAACCATTGGCAAAAGACTATCCCTTTTATTATCAAGTTTCATGCATGCTATGACAAGGCACAAATGGAGCATGGCAGTGGTGAATCTGATGATCAAGTCATGGATAGAGCACGTGAAGATTACAAAGTAGCTGCCAAGACAAAAAGGCCTTTTGCACTAGAATATTGGTGGAAGGCAGTGAAGGATCAGCCCAAGTGGAGTAAAGCTTACCCGATTGAAGAAATGATGAATAAGAGAAGCCGGTTGAATGAATTAGGAGCTTATACTTCTTCAAATCCAGAGAGCGAAGATGCAGACCCTTCATCGAGGTGTCGACCACTAGGGCGAAATGCAGCCAAAGCTCAACAAAAAAACAAAGGAAAGTTAGTCTATTCAGAAGACATTATTTCAAATGATAATTTGCAGCAATTCAATGAACTTCAGTTAAGAAAAACAGTTGCTGCTGAGAAAATGGCTGAAGCAACACTTGCTCAAGCTGAAGCGGCAAAAACCAAAGCCGAGGCTGATAATAAAATGGCAGATGCAGAGAAGGAAAAGACAAAGCTACAGAAAATGGAGATGTACATGGTGCTGCTTCGTACAGACACATCAGGTTATGATGAAAGAACCAAGGCAGGACATGACCAAATGTTGGCTTTATTAGCTAAGGACATTTTTAGTTGATACGATTTCATTTGTATTTGCTTGTTCCCAGTTCACTTGTACTACCTCTCTCAATTAGATCTACCTCTGAACTTGTATGGATGTACCTCCATTGATGTCCTATTAAGTACCAGTAATATATCTTGTCTTATATGTGTCACTGGATTTGTCACTTGCAAAATGGAATCAGATAATATCTTCTAAGTGTTATTGTACTACTGAGGTGGTTCTACAATTGTATCAGTTTATTCCATTTTCCAGAGTCGCTGTGACTACTTAGTTGGTTCTAATCCTTTCCAAAAAAAACTAGTTGGTTCTAAAACTAGCTGTTGTAAAAAAGTAGCCATTTGGTAACTTCCAGTGCAGTTCTGTTTCACAGAAAAATGGGGTCGTATCACATCAACTAGCTGTTGTAAAAAACTAGCTGTTGGGTGTTTTGCAGTGTAGTCCTGTTACACATAAATATGGAGTCATATCACATCAAGTGGCTGTTGTACAAAAAACTAGCTATTGTCAAAAAAACTAGCTGTTGGGAACTCTCTTCTATAAAAGGAGGCTAGCAGCAGGCCTCCAACACTCTTTCAACCAGCTGAAACTCTCCATCTCTCTTTCAGCCCGCAGAAACTCTCCATCTCTCTTTCAGACAGCTGAAACTCTCCATCGCTCTTTTAGCCAGCAAAAACTCTCCAACACTCTTTTCAGCTAGCTGAAACTCTCCACCCCATTGGTGTCCATGGATCCAAATGGCCCAATAGAAATCCCTGAAAATTCTGATAGTAGTGTTACTATCAATCAGTTCTTTTGGGACTTCATGAATGATCCAATGGAGGCTCAGATTGAGGCAAAAATCAGACGTCAGATTGAGGCACAAATTAGAGGTACGCCTACTCAATACAGGAGGTTTCAAAGAAGGCACATAGAAAGAGATCGTGGTGCTGCTAGAGATAGATTAATGGCTGATTACTTTGTAGAGAATCCAGTATTCAATGATAACCAGTTTCGACGTAGGTATAGGATGAGGAGACAGCTATTTCTACGTATTGCACAGACTCTTAGTGATTGGTCTCCTTATTTCACAGAAAGGACTGATGCATTTGGAAAGGTGGGCTTTTTACCCTTGCACAAATGCACTGTTGCTATGCGGATGTTAGCATATGGCACACCTGCTGATATGTGGGATGAAAATCTACGGATTGCTGAAAGCACAACTATTGAGTGCATGAATAACTTTTGCCGAGGTGTCATTGAGTGCTTTGGTCCTACATACTTAAGAAAACCAACTAGAGAAGATATCCAACATTTACTGCATATAGGCGAAGCTCGTGGTTTTCCAGGCATGCTGGGAAGTGTAGATTGCATGCATTGGCAATGGAGAAACTGCCCAGTGGCATGGAAAGGTCAGTATACCCGTGGAGATCAGCATGGACCTACTGTCATGTTGGAGGCTGTTGCCTCACATGACCTTTGGATATGACATGCTTTTTTTGGTGTAGCTGGGTCAAATAATGACATCAATGTCCTCAATCGATCACCTTTGTTCACTGAAGTAGTACAAGGAAGGGCTCCTGAGGTTCATTTCACGGTCAATGGCAATGAATACAACATGGGATACTACCTTGCGGACGGTATTTATCCAGAGTGGGCAACTTTTGTGAAGACAATTCATTTGCCTCAGTGTAACAAGGACGCATTGTTTGCACAAAAACAAGAGGGAGCAAGAAAAGATGTGGAACGCGCTTTTGGTGTTTTGCAAGCTCGTTTTGCCATTCTGCGAAGCCCAGCACGTATGTGGCAAGTGCGATTACTTGCTGAAATCATGTATGCATGCATTATACTGCATAACATGATTGTGGAGGATGAAAGGGATTCTTACAGAGTTCGCTATGATGAAGACTACGACAATCAGTATGACCAGGGTAGCTCACCCACACCACTGGCAGGATATGGACATAGCCTAGTTCATGGATTTTCCAGGGCTCTAGAGGTAGAAGAAGATATTAGAAATAAGGCTATGCACCATCGTCTGAAGGCGGACTTAGTTGAGCATATATATCATCGTTTTGGAGGGGATCAACCTTGAATTTATATAGCCCATCATTACAATGTGCACTGTATTGTGTAGTCCCTATCATGTTCTTTATCATTGTCAAAGTGTAGCAGTTTAAATGTACCAGGTTGCTTTTGTATTTCTGATCTAATCGTACTCATGGCATGTTGTATTCTTGTAAGAGTCAAATGATAAATCTCAGTACCCTTCATATTAATGTGACAGTTGATGTATTGTTGTATCCATAAATATTGCAGGTCTCAGAGAATGTCGTACACATTGGAATTTAGCAAACAAAATCTACAAAGCTATTATAAAAAAATCTACGATCAAACTAATTGGTACAGTAACAATTTAGCACAAGGGAGGCACATGCATACCAGAGCAGATCGGACACGCACTTCTGCACCACACTCCACGCTACCTTCTGGCCGCCGGGGAGCTTCATCGCCGTGCGGTCAAACATTGGTGGCTTAGCCGTGGCGTCTGCATCTCCATCTCCTTCCCCGTGATGTACTGCACGGCCATCATCTTGCGGGAAGCATCCAGGCGTCGAGCACGGGCACGAGTTGCCCGAACGCCTCCGCGACGTGGTTCTCGTCCCATGCGAGGCGGGCTGCGTCGCCGCCCTAGCTCACCTCTGCTGCGTTCTCCTCCGCATCCCAACTCACGTACGGCTGCCTTCTCCCGTCTGCCCTGCCTCCTCTTGTGCCTCACCTTCTTCTGATGACGCCAGATCCGAGCAAAGGAACACCTAGAGATGCCAGATCTAAAGAGCGGAGACTTCGATTTACGAGTATGGAAATCGATTTGGGGGATTTTGCTTCCACTTCGCTTCAAGAAGAACGAGAGTAGGAGGGGATTTTTCCGTAGCGCGAGTAAACCGGATGGTGGAGAAGACGATGGATAGTTTATTGGACTGGTGGGTCCCTCGTAATAAATAGCACCGGTTCTATCTATTTTGCACACTACAGTTAATTAGGTAGTGCTTGATTTACAGTATCTGGACCCACAAATTTTCTGGCTGCACTCTCACATTGTGGAGGGCCTGATATTCCTCAACTGCCACTTTGGAAATTAGTTCAGGCAGACAAACTGTCCACATCCAAGTTCTACATTGCTCCATGTGAACTTTGTTTTCTAATTATGCAATCAATCCATACAAGTCTAAAGTTTATGCCCAATTAACTCTGTAGTTCGAGATTCAATTTCGTGTAATCAAACCCAAGATGTCTGGTTTTATTTATGTTAGTCCAGTACAATTACAAACGTGAACAGAAACAAAACACATTACAGTCATTCCCAATAACAAGAAAGAATACTACTCTCCCAAAGGGGCAGATAGCACTACTTGCAGTATCCGAAGATGTTATACCAAGATTCTACAGTATGTTCAGCACTACCATTTACCAGCTTAATTTATCTACTGGGAATCTGGGATGCTATCCATGTTGAGCTCGTCAGGAGGCCAGCGTTGGTGAGGCCAATCCGCCTTCTGGGGTTGATGAATTGAAGGTGTCTGCATGCCATAGAATGAAACAAGTCAAAGGTTAAACTTCAAAGACGAAAGTGTCACAATGTTGAACATCACGTCAATGGGAATAGAGCAGTGGTAAAGAAAAACGAAGGGAACAGAGCAATGTTAAGAGTATATGATAGTTAGAGATATATTAGAAAAGGATTAATGTATATAGACTCTTTCCTTATCTCTAATCCTTCCTTATCTCTACCCGTATACCTCCTATATATATTGGTCCTCGAGGCTCAATACAATTATCCCGTTACGCAGTAATATTTCTCCCCTACTATTCAACATGGTATCAAAGCGGGCTACATTCTAGCGTCGCTTCTAATCTTCCGCTATTGTTGCCCCTGGGAGGAGCGATCTTGCTCCATCGCTCCTGGGGGTGGCCACCCGTTTTGTTTTGTGGTCGCTTCTTCGTTCGTCGTGTCGTCATCGCCATCGAGTCAAGCAACATGCAATACCGGACCACCGCCTCCTCCGTCCCGGCCACCGCCTCCTCCATCCACCTTGACGCTGCCGAATGGGAGCCGTGACCTCGCCGCTTTATGGCCTTCCTCTGCCCGCCTCTAGTCGAAGCTCTGCGTCACCGGACGGTCTGCCAGCCCTGACCCTGATCTACTCCTCTCCGCCGCCGACAGGGCCCTGCCTCCTATCCGCCACCGAGGGCCTCGCCTCCGAGGGGATGGGTTAGTCTGGTGTGGACCTAGTATATGGACCATCGAGGAGGACATGAGATGCAATGCTTGCTGCTTGCTGCTTGCTGCTGTATCTTTCTTTTTCTCATATAGAGAGCGGGTTTGCGTCGCCCACCACCTTGTCGACATCTACATGTCTCCAATATCGGCGTTGACTCTGCTTCGACTACATTGTCCCACCCCCACGTTCTTGGCTTGATCACCCAATGGACTATCTGGGGACAACGACTTCTGCCGTAGATTATCTTCGAGTACGCGTCTCCACCATCAAGCTTTGGGTTGCCGTTGCGTCGCTCCTTCAGGCCGCAGTGTTTTTGCCTGTGGTCCACGTTTACTGGCTGTTGCAGCGCTGAGAGGGCCCTCCTCAGCGTGGCCTCACCACTAGTGGACTTTCCACCGCTGCATCGACATGGAGTTGCAGCTGTGTCGCCTTTTCGGGTTGTAGCGTAACCGCTCTCATCTTTGTCACTGCCGTTTGTGCATCGACCTTGTCATCCGCACTGGTTATTGTCAGCCACTTGAGGTCTTCTTCGCCTACTCCGAGCATCGCTACCGCATCTTCTTCATGGCGGCCACTGTCGCCACTCTAGGCCGGTGGTCCAGTTGGTCCTACATGGCTACCGATGTCGCCGTTTAGGCCATTGGTCTTACTACTTCACCTTCGTCTTCGTCCACTAGCCTCGTCGCCAGCGTCGTCTCTTCTTCAACTACGTTCGTTCTGCTCTGACAACAGCAGGCTGCACCGACACTTCTTCCTCTACACCGCTCTGCGCACCACGACCGTCTCGGAGGCTTTCTCTGTTGGTCTCCTCCGACATGGCGCAAGATTCATGGTGGTCTCCTACCTCACCCACACGGTATTGGCAACACCACCGTGCGCGTTCGTTCCGAGTTGTCCCTGGGCCTGGTGAACCTGGCATGACATCTCGTCCTCAATGGTTCGACAGCGTCATCTTCCTCCACAACTGCTACGACTGCGTCACCGTCTTCGTCCTCGGTATGTCCTCATGCCACCTTGGTCCACGGCATCATCCTACGTGCCCGCAGCCACTCCATGGCGCCTCTTGCGCCCCGCGGCTTGGCAGATCACTTGTCATCAACACTCGACTTCGGCTACATCGACCACGGCTACTCTAAGCACGGCTACTTCGTGCCCTTCACTTCGGCTATCTCGACTTCGCCACAAAGGGCTATCATCATTGAGCACTCTCACCGGTTTCTTCTCCAGTCTAAACGTCCGCGTTGCTCACGCTTGGACTACGAGGGATGTTAGAGTATATGGTAGTTAGAGATATATTTAGGTAGGATTGATTTGTATGGACTCTTTTCTTATCTCTAATCCTTCCTTATCTCTACCCGTGTACCTTCTATATATATCGGCCCCTGAGGCTCAATACAATTATTATGCAGTAATATTTCTCTCCATATACTATTCAACATCAGGTACAAAGGAATTGTGCACAATGTACTCAAGTTTTCACAAGAACTAGAAGCAGTTGTTAAAAGTTCAAGTAAGGGATAGTTTGAAGATGAGGTAAGAGAAAGAGGATCGCGCAAAACGAGGTAAGCCATTAGCGTATGATTAATTGAGTATTAATTATTTTAAACTTAAAAAATAGATTAATATGATTTTTAAAGCAACTTTTATATAAAAATTTTTGCAAAAAATATACTGTTTAGCAGTTCACGAAGCGTGCTAACAGAAAACGGAGAAAATTTTTTCCTAACACGTTGATTTGAACACAGCCTAAGTCTCCATAGCAAGTGTTAGTAATAAACATACTCTTTTTGTGCTTGCTGACTGGCAGGCCGTTATCAGTTTTTCCAAGCCAGCAGACGATAGAAAACTTGAAATGGAATAACAGAATCATTTTATACATAAATATGCAACAGAAGATAGATAATTGTAGTGATTCAACTATCGGAAAGAAATATGTTGTTAACACATTTCATTTCTAGTATGCGAGCAATGGGCAATGTAACCTAATTAACACATTGTTTACTTTGATTACACTATCAACAAGATATTTTTTTAGGAATTACCTTTTTTAGACGAGAGATCATTAGGTCCTGCTTTTCTAGAAAACAATGTAACAGGCATTGAGGATTTAGTTTCACATAGAAAGATGTTCAATTTTTGCAAATGGGGAACATATCGACTGAATTACCAACATGAAAATGTTCACCTCGGAATAGCTTCACAGGAGAATGTAACTGGTTGCCAATGACGCGTGGCGTCGGTGCGGTGTGTCGCACTAAAGGCGATGCCGAGCTCGTCAGATCACTGGTAGGGAAGGAAGGAGTTGCTTTTAAATTGAAGCTGACATGGCGCTGTGCTGGCGTGCAGTGGTGGTCATGCTGGTCTTCACCCCGATCAACTCTCACTTGGACTACAACATCCTGCAATGTCATGTAATAAATTCATGTGAATGATTTAGGGTCCTTGGGATGGTAGCAGGAGGTACAAAGATTAATTTTTAGTATTAATTTGTGGCCTAACACTATAGCGGATTGGAGGTACCAGTTGTAAATAACAAATGAATACGAATTAAACTATTTGCAGCAAAATCTGTTGGATGAATTGAACCTCGCTAATGTACCTCATGCAAGCTTTTCTTGGTAGGCACAGAGCTGAACTGGCCATCAGCAAGCTTCAGCACTTGCTGCTGCTGCCTCTGTACCTTCATGGCAGCACCAGAGCTTACCACACACTCATGGAGCCCATCTTGCATCTTCACCGGTGCCTCAGCCTCTGCTGCTGCGGCGGCGTTCCGCGTCTGCGTCTGGTAGAAGACCTTGGAGACGATGAGGTCGCCTTCCTTCTCGTCCTCCAGGTCGCCGAGGTGGTACTGGTGCATCACCCAGTTGGTCTTCTCCGATTTGCGCTTCTTGCCGAAGTTGGTGTAGAGCACCAGGATCTTCTTGCACCCCTTGGGCTGTCCGCGCACCATGATCTGCCGCGTCTTGCCGGTCTTGTGCCACCGTGTCTCTGCAGCGACATTTCTGCTCTTGTTGGCCTGTGGCTGGTCGTCAGGCTGATCAGCCAGGACCTTCCTCCTCTTCCTTGTGCCGGTTGTGTAGGCTTTGGCTGATCGGTGGAAGAAGTGCTTGCACAGGCCATCCCTTCTCACACCTGATTTTGGTAAATACTTACGAGTTATTCCACTCCGGTCACAAAAACAATACTGTTTTGAACATCGACACAGCCTTTAATATGCAATTTTGATCGTTAAGTTCAATAGTAAAACATTTGGAAACCCTAATAAATTATAATATTATGACAATACTTTTCAATGTGAATCTATACTTTTGATTTTTCATACATTCAATCCGAGCATACACACATGTTCAATAGTTTTTGATAATGGACTTGAAATTTTGGTAATTTTGGTGTCAACTCTAGCTATACTGGCTTCCTTTATGGGGGTAGAGATATTAATGTCTTAGTATAACAAGTGGCAGCTCAACTGATAAGAAAAAAGTGAAGCCTAACTAGCTAGCAATTTGGAAAATTTTAGAAGCACCATCTTCCCATCGTGATGAGAGAAATGTGATTAAAAATAAAAAGTAGAAACGTTCAGGCACAATCTTGCATAGAGAGTTGGTATCTCTGTCCAGAAAGGGAAAACCTACGTTGGCATGCCTCGTTTCATAAATGCGAAAAATGTTTACAAATTTGACAATGTATAAATGGTGTATTACTATGCTGCCTCTATACCAGGAGAGAATTCACACATGGCAAATAACAGTAGAGCAGGAGAATAGAATAGTACTAAGAAGTTACTCCTTTCGTTTAAAAAAATCAATTCCTGACTACGAATTAATTTTTTTTAAACGAAGAGAGTACCTTTTAGTTAATCTCATTACTTTTACATATCTAGTTATAGCCTAATGCTAGCCGACTAAATCACAAACCGACTTACACAATACAGCTCATTGTTAACACTTAATATCCAAAAGTTTCTCTCACTAGCTAAGCTATACTGGATCTAACTAATCAACTTTCTTTTGACTTCTCTTTACCGACATAGCTGTGATCTAAACACATCTAGCAACTAAATTTCCATTTGGATTGCTCCATGCCGTCATAACAATTACAGCTAGCTCAGCCTACCATGCAGCTTCCAGTATGCGTGCGTGCACATTACGATAGTCAAATTCAAGTTGACTTTTGCCATCTAAAGAAAACGGATTAAATATCCAACACATTAAATGAGAATACGAGACGATTATCTATGTATGATCTCTCACCTGGGAGGTTCTCAGGATGGGTGTAGCAAATGCCATCTTCTCCTTTAATGGTGTGTATGAACTCGTCGATGAGGCGGTGGGATGTTGAGACCCCATCCTTCACCTTGGCCTCCAGGTGCTCTATCAGCTCCTGGTCCGTCGGATCGAACCTGACGCCGGCTGGCAACCCGAACATGTCGAACTGCAAAAGGAATACGCGTCCGAGAAATTATTAACGTCAGCTCGAAGAGAGGACGAATCAGTTATGCAATACCCAAGAAACAGGGAATTCACAGGTTGTAGCATGTGTGTATACCTACCGGCTTGTTGCCGTCGAGCTCGTTGCCGCAGCTGGGGCAGCGCCGTGACGCTGCGGTGGTCGGTCGGTGGTCGTCGTCGCCGATGATTCCAGAGCCGTCGCTGCTCATTCTTGCTCCGGGTCCTGCGTCTATTCATACATGGATCGTGTGTTAGTAAGTGATGAAGAGCACTAATAAATCAAGTTGATCGAGCTGGAACCATGAAAGCAATGTTGGAGAGTAGTGCATGATAATTAAACTTGGGGTGAAGATCAGGAACTGTCTTCCGAACGCAGGAATTTCATGGAAAGTTTACGGATTTTTACATTGATTAGTTTATAAAATTTTTATAATTAAGAACCAGTAGTTCAATTACCAAGGAATTATGAAAAATTTTCATGTTCCTAAGAAGGCCTAAGCATGACATCTACACGAGTAGCCGGAGTTCAATAATAATAGTCCTATCTAAGTCCTAAATCGAAATTATAAGGCAAGGTAATGACGTGCAAAAATTGCTTGAATTGAAGTAGCAAACTAAAAAACCTGTTTATTTCCCAACAAGCAAACTAAAACCTGTGCTAATATTCGTGGCTAACAGACCTGTTCACCGTCTAAATTTGGAAACTGGCTGCGCTGGCTTGTGAATGCTTATCAAGAAAGCAACATGTTTTTTTTGAAGAATTAAACTTTATAACCCACAGGACTATGCAGCAGTGATAAAAAATAAAAACACACTGTGGCTGAGTTTGAATCAGTTGGCTAAAGCTTTTTTACGGCATGTAAAATGAAATAAGCCATTAGCACATAATTAATTAAGCATTAATTATTTTTAAACTTGAAAAATAAATTAATATGATTTTTTTAGAAATTTTTATATAGAAAATTTTTAAAAAAACACATCGTTTTGCAGTTCGGGAAACCTACTCGTATAGACGAGGGAGAAGCCAGTCTATAAGCCGGACGTAGCCTATGGCTTGGGAACTGAACAATCTATGCAACAGTGATAAAAAAAATAAAAACACAGGACAACGAAAAAAAAACCCTCTAACTGATCAGCAAGATCTCGGGGGGCTTACGGCGTGTGCAAATTAAAGCTGAAATCAACCAAGCACATAGATCGAGGACAGGGTTTAAACTAAATATTTAAAAGTTTAAATTCAGCAATGCGATTCAAACACACATAAGAGATATTTCCTCCCTCCTTGTATGACCATTAAATAATTAGCATGGCAGAACGGACGGATATTCGTCGATCGAGGATGGATGCAAACTAATCACAAGAGATCGAGAAGGGAACCGGTCAATCGATCGATGGCTAACCTTAGCTGAGCTCGATGATGTTATGAGTTGGGAGCTATTAACTGCTGTGCGTCGCTACCGGTTCTGCTAATGATCGGATCGTAAGCAGAGATAGGCGAAGAGGAGATCGAGTGGAGAATACGAGGAGAAGGCGGTAGCCGCGCGCTAGAGGCAGGAGTGTGGGCACAAGAAGAAGAGAGAAATTTAAGAGAAAGCAGAGTGTGCGGCTATACTGTTGGCATGGGGCCTTCCTTGCAAACCAAGCAACTAACGCGCTTCCAGCTGGTGGGCCCCCAAAGCCATGTCAGACATGGCTTTGCTTCCCCTGCAAGCAGCTCCCTACGCCTAATCCGACCGCGTCTTCCGTGCACAAAATAAATTACGCTCTCCTATCCGCGTGATTCTTATTTTATTTTTTTGAAACTTTTAAAATTATTATTTAAAAGTATGCGCTTTAAAAGCTTATTTAATTTAAACCTTTCGATAGTGTAAGAATAGTGTTTGAGATGAGGAAAGAGTGATGAGAAAAAAGATCACGTAAAACGAGATGAGCCATTAGCGCATGATTAATTAAGTATTAATTATTTTAAACTTAAAAAATAGATTAATATGATTTTTAAAAATAACTTTATATAGAAAATATTTTTGCAAAAAAAACACCGTTTAATAATTCAGAAAACATTGCTCACGAGGAAATAAGGAATTTTTCTCCTCAACCAGTACTCCCGGAATAGAGCTAGGCCCTTACTAAGGTAGCGTTCGGAATCGCACTTTGGGTAAAAAAGAACCCCTCGGTTTCCTTAAGCACGCTTTCGGCCGAACTGTAAAAACAGTTTTATAAAATTTATCATTTGAAATTGACATTTAAATCAATATTTTCAAGTTCTTGCAATAGGTAATACTAATTAATGCATGCGCTAAATGACTCATCTCGTTTTGCGTGATTTTTTTTTCCTTTCACTCATCTTTAAACTAAGTCTAAGTGTGGTAAGGACAATACTAGCATGTCTATTACTTATAAAGTGTGGTTGGCGTAACTAAAAGATTTAAATTTAAAATAAATTTTCTGAGTGCTTATCTTTAAAGTAAAAATTAATAGTTTTTTTAATTTCGTTTTAAAATAATAAAAATATCTCTACGCGTTCACTCATGAGGGGGGAGGGAAAGGCGGTGCTGTAGCCTGCAGCTGTCGAGATATAAAATCTTGGTGGAAAAAAATTGAGGTAGGATGTAAAAATTGAGTTATTTTTAAGACGGAGGTAGTAGAAGCTAAGAGCATCTCTAATAGTCTCTTCAAATTCTTCATTTACCCATTTGACAGCCATCAAAAAAGATTCCTTCCCATATGTTTTGTGTGCTCTAATTCGTCTCTCCATCTCCCACTCTCCAATTCTGTAACCCCACATATCAGTCTCTCCTCTGTCCTCTTCATTTCTTCCTCTATCGACGGGATGGTGGATCACAGGAACAGACGCAGCAACCCACGCACGGTACGGGCTTCCTTGCCTTTGCCCTCTTTGCGTCCATCTGGTAAGAAACAACTAGTGGGACGCCACAACATAGAGGGATTTTGGCTAGTGCTTCAGCTGGCCAACTTGGCCAGCGGCCAACGATTGACGAAGACTATTGGAGCATACATTTTTTATGCAAAATTCTAAATTTTGTTAGCAGCCATTACCAACTTTATTGGAGTTGTCAGAGGCACGGACGTGCGCGTTCATAGCCTCAACTGTGATATTGTGGTTTTGCTATGCTGTGGTGTTGCTTATTTCGCAAGTTTGACGTGGAAATTAAAACTTACAAGCATCACACTTTGTTTTACCGATCGAATTAAGATTAGATAAATCCAACTTTCATAATTTCCCGACTGTTCTATTATTCAGTCATAACGATATTATTATTTGCCGACATAGATAAAATCAAATCAGTTTGCCAAACATCACAGTGTAAAAGTTGTCGGACCAAACGAGATTATTGTAATCCAAAATCGGTAACGCAACCAAATTTGCCTTACTACGATTGCCCAAACAAAAAAGCAATATTGGCCAAATTTTGAGCCCATTTTACCATTACCAAATTTTAAGGTAAAAGTGTTTTAGAGAGTTTCCTGAATCACCAAATTTTGGTAGGGTTAATTGTATATAGTATGTTTGGTTTGTTATCTTACTAAAATTTGATAATGACGGCAATTTGGCAAGTCAATAAAATTTGATAAGTTGTTCTTTCCAAACATACCCAAAGTGGCCTCCATTCAACAATCTGCGATATACGTTCCTTTACTCTTACCTATCTAGGGCCTCGCTTGATGGGCCTCACAAATCCGGCCTATGCCAAATGGAATGAGGCCAGGATGAGAACCATCCAAATGAGGATAAGAGGTACTGATAGCATGGGAATGAAGTTAGCAACAAGAATCACTTACATCAAATGAATGGATCACATAGAAGGGAGGAAGGGGCTGACTGACCAAGTAGCCGGTGTGGTTTAATCGCCTTTTCATCTAATTGAAGGTACAACATGCAATGGATACGTATTATGAGGTTGCCAATGATCAATTTCTTTCAGCAAGAAGCTTTGCGACTGGTATAGAACAGGATAATCCCACAAAGCAGAACAAGAAACCTGTCATGTGCCAAGGTTTCTTCACATATCATCAACCGAAACAGATGTCTGGTTTCCTTTCCAAGTATGCCTTGGATAGGAAGGAAAACAAGAAGTACCTGGTGCATTGGAAACAACATTAAGAGAATGCATAGCAAGCATAACTGATTAAATAGCATATGTTACTATTTGGAACTGCCAAATGAGGGGGGAAAAGGTAACGAATTTTGTGGCGTGTCTTTCTAGACTTGCAAACACTATTCCAGGATAAGCATTTCATTTTATTTCCCAGTAAAAGTATCACAGGTACCATCACAATGTTTGCAAAAAAATAATCATAATAATAACAAACAACCAGTGCATCATGCTTATGCCATATAAATTAACTGTCATTTAGTTTGTCCCAAAATTATGACTAGTAGTCCTAAACAGTTAATAATGTCTAATCCACATTAACTATCATAAGAAAATGGTACTAGCAAAACATATTAGGAAATATCAACTGTACCTCATGAATCTACAGCAATTGGAGTAGGAATGGAAGCTTCATCCTTGGATACTTCAGCCATCGCATGAGCATGGGTATTAGTTAACACTGGCATCTCCTTCTCCCTCCAGATTGCATGAACTTCATCTGTTCGGTATCTTTGAGTAAAAGTGGACTCCTGTAGGGGAGTGGTAATGCCATGTGCGTATGCCAGTAAACCAGTGTATGCAATCATTGCCCCATTGTCAATACAGTATCGATCATCGGTTGCAAACAGCCTACCCCCTCTTTCTGCACACATTATCCTCATCATCTCTTGCAACCGCTCATTGCACCCAACGCCACCAACAATAAGAACGTCCTTCGAATCACAGTGTGCCATTGCACGCTCAGTGATTTCAACAAGCATAGCAAAGAGAGTTTCCTGGGAAATTGTCCATTAAGAATCTTAATTAGGGTTCATACAATTTTTTTTCAGTTAAAGGAGCATAATGCAATGAGTATTTATGTACCTAATTAGAGCATATCGCAGGCAAGAATCTTAATTAGAATTACAAGAACATAACTATTTATGTACTTGTCTTAATTACAGCACACTTGTACCTGCAATGAGTAGCATAGGTCTGCAGGGGTGCACTCATTATTTTTAAGCTTCTCAATTGCTGTAGCTTCGATGAAGCTCAGTATGCCACTAAATGACACATCCATACCCTTTACAACATAAGGGAGATCAATGAACTTCTCTCCCTTCTTCGCAAGCTGAACAAGACATATTATACATTGGTTAAACATGAATCAGGGGAAACGATTGGATACAGGGTAGAAATCTGCAGGGAAAAGATAACTTTTCGCTTAAAAAAAGGTAGAAAAAGAGCTAGTGGGACAGATTAAACACAGGAAATCATAACAATATCATACCTTACTGCATGGCTCAACTATGGCTCATGATTCAAATAATTCTCTCATAAGATTTACATGCAAAATAATTTACATTATTATCAAGGTTAGTTTAAATTTAAGAAGTATGTTGTGATTCACCGTCTCTTTAGAAACAAATATCATTATCTAAATATGTTAAAATGTTAAAAAAAGAAGATGAGTTATTACTTAATGCAGTTTATTGACGTACTTCTGAACATCATACAAGCAATAAGAGAGACAATGAAACATAAACCGATCCAACTTGATCAAGAATTTCTTGAGGTGGCTGGCTGTAATGTCCAACAGTACCGAGGAAACTAAATAAGGCTTAAGTAAGAATTAAGAAAGCAGTAAAACATTTAAAGCTATAGAATAAAACTACGGAATGTTTGCTTATTTTGCTTTAAAAAGGGCATTAGTGGATATTTGTAAAATGCAACTTTCATTGATTTCAAATGCAACCAGAAGTCTTACACAATAAAACTGAAATTCTCATACAGTGATACACAGTTTAAGTATTGAAGGCACATGCAGAATACAGGTATGTTCTCTTTACAATTATTCGTGATGACTTATGTGGACAAAAAAGAATAAGACAAAAAAGAATAAGGTTTAGTACACCATAATTCTGCTTCTAAGGCTGCATATAATGGTCAAGAGTATCAGAGATGTTTGCACATTGACAGATGCAACATGTGTTTAGAGAAGGAACAGGGATATTAGAAGTTCACACAGGCAGGAAAAGGGAGTAGCAGCAGCAGCAGAGGACAAGAAGGAATAATCCATCAAGCTCCCACCTGTTTGGGCTAGCTTCAAGTAAACCATAACCTCTAGATGAAGTTGAAGCTAAGCCAAAAAGGCAGAGAACTTCATGGGCTTATCCTACAATCATAATAGTGGACCCTCCAATAAGCTAAAGCAGGCTTCATTATCACTCGAGAATCTTAAGCTTTACCAAACATACCATGATTATGCCAGCTAATTATCTAGTATTTCTATTTTCAACATATAATATTTTGTTTAAATAAATGATGTTCCCATAGAGCAGAAGTTTTATTCTAATGTTCTGCATAAATTTAGGGACACCTACGTAAATCTAAGACAGGCAAATGGATGTAGGTGAGAGCATTGACAGAATACTACTACTACCTATTAATAGGAAAAGGAACCCTATGAATACTATCTCCGACCAATGGTATATCAAGAAATCACTTAATCATTAGAAAGATGAATAATATTGAATCAATCAAAACTCCAAATATTTCCCACATTGGCAGCAATGATCCCTCTGAACACTATGAAAGGCAGCTATCCACCAGTTACCAAAGCACATTGAGCCCAGTTAGAACAGGCAACAGGGAGGCCTATGGTGCATGTAGTAGCAGCAAGACAAATCAGTGTGCAATGTGTCTGGTTGAAAATCTTGTGCAGGCCAAAAGAACAGGTTAATCATGTCTACAGGGCTTCATGCATCTTTTATGTAGCATCATCCTGCATGGCTACATTCAGCATATGCAATAACATGTGTTCCTTCTAACTCACATAAATTAGCTCATACAGGCAACCAAACAGCATCTATGAACATTTGAGGCAACTTCATAAGTTGATCAGACAAAATACAACTAAAAAGTTAGCTTAGCTTGCATGATCTCAGGATGAAGCCATATATGATCCCATACCAGTTTTAGAGCTTCAAGGGCTAACAACCATGAATATATTAAATCCTAAATTGTAAATAGAAAATATGCCTATTTTTGCTGTGTAGTCAAAAAAGATTTCATTTGGTTGAGTTTTTAGTTGTCTTAAAATATGAGCTACTTTGTGTAAAGCAGAAGGAGCACAAGCGATGTCATAGACTGAAAAGAACAATGGGAAACGATGCCACATGATCACTCTGGACACATGTTACCAGGTTGGATGCGCCAAAAAGGAAAAAAAGAACTTTACAATCCATGCAACCAAACATACCTCACCATCCCATCCTATTTAACACTGGGCTCATATAGCAACCTATTAGACCCCTAGAATTGAAAAGTTTAACTATTTCAATGAATAGGTCAACTTCTCAATGGTAGCCATTGCTAGGATCAATGAGCAGCTCATCACAAACCGCAGCAATCTTCAATTACAATTCCTACTATCCAATCATCATGTTCCTACTTTCTCTACTTTCTTCACACTAGCCATGTCAATCACCAATTCACCATCATTTCATTTGGATATCCATGAAGGTGGTGCATTGATTTAATCACAATGACAGAAATTAAATCAAACTAAAGTGCACATACTGACATACAGCTACCACGATAGCAACATCAGGCAGGAGACAGGAAATACCACGTCGGAATTTGATCGAACATGTTACCTGCTCGATGTTATACCCAGGGCTAGGGTCATTGGAGAGCTCAAGGACCCTGGCAAAGCGGTCGAGGCAGTTCCCAACTGCGATATCGATGGTCTCGCCGAATATCCTGTATCTCCCCTCGCTGTAGGCGATGACCTGCGTGTTCCCACCAGAGACGTAGAGCACGACGGGATCGACGGCGCCGGTGACCGCGCGGCCCATCTCGATGTGCGCGACGCAGTGGTTTACGGCGACGAGCGGCTTCCTCCAGAGGAGCGAGAGCGCGCGGGCGGCGGCCGCGGCGACCTGGAGCGGCGCGCCCATCCCGGGCCCCTTGGTGTAGCAGACGCACGCTAGGTCGGCCGGGGACACCCCCGCCTCGTCCAGCGCGGCGCGGAGGAGCGGGAGGAGGTGGGCGAGGTGGTGGTGCGCCGTCTCCCGCGGCAGGAAGCCGTGGCCCGGCGGTGTGACGTAGGTGTGGCGCGGGTTGGAGAGGATCTGCCCCGAGAGGGATACGACGCCGATGCCGATCTTGTTCGCCGAGGACTCCAGCCCCAGCGCCAGCGGAGGCCTCGCCGGAGACGACGACATGGCTTTCGGCGGCCGCGGCGGTGGTAGGGTTTTGGGGGACTTGGCGGAGGAGATGGAGGAAGTCCAAGTGTAAACAGTAGAGAAAAAGCGGGCCGAACAGATCAAATCGGCCCATTTTCCTAAAATTTCTCGGCCCACGTCTTCATTATCTCGGCCCAAGATACGATATTATCGGCCCAAAGCCCACTCGTGAGACGACGCCTCGGCTTCTTCTCGGCTCGAGGCGGCAAGTGTAGCGCGCATTGGGGAGGGGAAACGACTGAATTTGGGGAGAGCATATGAATAATAGTGGTATTATTTACAATTGAATTTATCTTTTTTTTAATGTGTAGATCGAATTTGAACTTGATTTTTAGTGTAGTACTCTACGTTTTCAAATTTTTTTAGATTTTTTTCATAACTATTTATATTGAATTTGAGAAAAAAAGATATACAAGAGACATCCTGTCGAGAGATTAGAATTCATTCCCCCACACCAGGAACCCTACACTCCACCTGCTCAATTGCTCGCCGCTGCTTGGGGCTATCGGCTTTCCCCGCCGTCCATCGTCGCATTCATCAGTATTGATCATCAGTTGAGGCACATGGGGAGAGTCAGTTCACGTCAATCGGGTGCCGCTGTTAACTTGCCATTGAAGAGGAATGTGTGGGGAATGGTTGATAGGTTTTATGTGCAGTGCGGTTCACCAAACTTAGAGTATTTTAGAATGTCGTTTATAGTGCCATGTTTATGGGAACTCAGATACATTATGCTATTACTTTCATCTATTCTTTAGAAAAAGAAAAAAATGTTTCGTCTTAGAATTACTTTCTAGTACAACTAGGAGTATTAGTTTTTTGTTCGTAAGATCATTTTTCTTGTCCATTTAGCTGACTAATTCATTTACAACTAGGAGTATTAGTTTTTTTGTTCATAAGATCATTTTTCTTGTCCATTTAGTTGACCTCAGTTGTCCATGGATTTCAATTGAGTTGCTGTCCCGTCGACTCGTCAAGTAAATTGATTCTTACATTCCTTTGTTTTCCTATGATATTTGGTTTATTCTTTTTATGTTAAACATACTAAAGTACAAATTATTTGCTAGGAATGGAAAGGTTCTTTAAGCCTATAAAAAAAATCTTCCAAGTACCTCTATCGCCCGAGTCGCTCCTAAGAGCAAGTATAATAACAGGCTGCAAGAAGGCTAAATGCCTAGGTGGAGGAGAGAGGAGATGAGAGAGAAGAAGCAGGATGTAAGCTTACAGCCGGCTTCAGCACAAGAACCAAAAAACTCTGTGAGAGTGATAAGTGGGCCATATATTAATTATGAAGGTACAACTATTATATTGGTGGACTGAGAGGTAGGCTGTAAGAATCCTTACAGCCAGCAGCTGGCTGTATTATTAGCCTTGCTCTAAGGGCGACACGGGCGGCGACCAATCCGCAGCGCTGCCGTCCCAACTCCTCCCTCCCTTTCCCCGCGCTGCCGCCGGAGCAAGGCACTGGAAACCGGGCAGCCGCAAGGATGGCGCCAGCGGGGCCTCGTCCTGTTCCTCGAGCTCAGGGGAGACGGCGTGGATCTAGGGGCAACGCCTGCTGTGACGGTGGCCGGCCAGATTGGGGAGAGCAGCAGTGGCGGTTGGCAGCGTTAGAGACGGGATGTACGGAGGAGAGACTGCAGCGGCTAGGTGGCGTCGATGGCGCCCGCCCTCCCCTCTTCTTGATGGTAACGGGCTAGCCAGATCTGAAGTCAAGGGAGACGCAGGTGGCGGCAGCGGGGGCGGGTTGGAGCGGCTGCGACGCCGGCCAGGTGAGGCAGTGATGGCGACAGCTCGTCCCGCACCACCCCCCGTGCTTGGTCGTCGAGGACGGGCTGACGGATGCTGCGAGGTGGGGAGGGGAGCGGCTGCAGCGGCCAATGGCTGTGGTGGTGACCGGGTGTGGTGGCGATAGTTGTTACCTTCTCCTCGCGTGTATGGGCGCCGGTGGCAGGGTCTTTGGCAGCTCGGTGGAGCGACCGGAGGAGGACGACTATTGGCACGACCGGAGGAAGGCGGCTACTGGCGCTACGGCATTCCCCCTGGCGAGCAACTGACGAGATGGCTGTGAGGTGTAGGCAAGGCGGTGGCGAAGTGGAGTTGGAGGCCTTCCCGGTGAGCAGCTCTGCAGCACGGACTCCGGATCTGTCCGGGCGAGGCGACGGAGCCACACTGGATGGGTGGAAGCGATGCGTATGCGAGGCCGCAATTGCCGTGGAAGGCGGCGGCTGCGCTCGATCGGTTGTCATGGCCTCCGGCGGGACATGTGACTGCGGATGGCGGCGTCGAAAGAGGCCAAATCTGGCCGCCCCCCCCAAAATGCACTGGTGGCGTGAGAACGACGCTGCCCACTGGCGGCGGCGAGGTGGGAGGCGATGGCATGTGAACTGGGAGGAGTCAGGACAGTGTGGTGGTGCTTGATGGCGGCATGCGACAGGGCGGGCTAGTCCTGCCCAAGTCCAGAGCAGGTCCCGCACGGCAAGCGGCAAGCAGAGGAGGCAGCGAGATGGCGCGGTGGCGGCAAGGCAGGCTACCACACATCACCCCCCCCCCCCCCCCCCAACACCCTAGTGCAGAGTCTGCGGCATGGGTGCTTGATCGGCATGGCGACAGGGTGAGCTAGTCCTTCCCTTCCTTTTGCCGCGTTCCAGAGCAGCTCGGCATCGACGAGCAGCAGGTGAACGCAGCAAAGATGGCGAATTGACGCAGGGCGGGCTAGAATCTGCTCTTCTCTCCCTCTCGTGCTTGGCCAGGTGTAGTGGGGAGCTTCGCGAGGGGCATTTTTTCTACATGGATTCTTGACGATTCTAACATTAAAGTTAAGTAGACAAGTGATATGATAAATTGTTACTGTATAAGTGAAGGCAAGGTTATAAAGAAGATGAGTTTATCTTCTAATTTCTTTTCTTGCCTTCTAGCTGTTTCTTGTTTTGTTTACCTTGTTATGAGACCGTCAGTGTCATACTCATATTTGAACATTAGTTAGTATTATAGAGGTCGAATTTTTATCTATTATTTTAAAAAAACTAGAGGATATTGTATCGGAGATTAGAATCTAAAGCAGGTAGCAAAAGAAACCGCTCCGTATAGTGTGTCTTAATCCGAGATATTGTCGCTGATCCTAGCCTCTGGATAGGAGTATGACGTGGGAATCAGAGATCAAGTCAGAACAAAGTATATGCTTATGGGTCCTTCACCACTGGCCACCTCAAATTCCTAGAAAACCACAAGGAGATAATCAAAAGTTTTAGTTAGTAGATCTAGATTCCTATGAATTCTGGTTCTTGTGAGTTATTTTATAGGATTTATGATCTATAGTGATTTTTAATTTTCGTTCGTTGGATTTTCACGAGAAACCGTCTTTTGCCTGATTTTTTATTCATGCGAAAATTAAGAATTACAGCGATATCGATTCGCTGAGAATCGAGAGATTTTGTTCTGTTTGTAGGCTCAGCTTCTAATGATCCGATTGAATCACCCTCGAGAATCCCTACAAATATGCCTTAAATAATCGATTCAAGAAGTGATTGGTTAATATTTTAGCACGGAGAGAAAGAAAGAATGCAGCTTTTTCTAAGTATCTCTTTAAACGGCCTAGGGTTGGTAGATCTGGGGAAGAACGCATTAGAAATTTTTGCCGGACACGTTGGATGGAGTTAACAGTTTCACAATAATGCAAGGAGGCGCTTGTGAGGATTTCAAAACTTCTAGAAAAAAATAGAAAACTGCTAGGACCATGCATGACTGCTATTTTAAGATGTGCAATAGATATCATGTGTCGCTGGGCATTGCCTTTTGTGGACCTGAAGCATGTCCCATTTATCGAAATAAAGGAAATTTTCTAGAGATAGTCAGTAGAGATATTTGTCAAATTTTTTTTATTTTTATATTTTTTTAATAAAATATTTACAAAAGTATATTTTATAAAAACATAATTAATAAAAATATACCCTCAACGCTCTCTGAGAGGGCGTTTTTTAAAAAAAACGTTCCTCCTAAAGAGCTTTTGGTGTGATGTGGCAAATGATCGTTCTAGCAATTTTGCAAGCGTTTCCTAGCTGTCCGTTAGAGGGCGGTTTTGAAGGAGGCGCCTGCAAAATGCCCACCCCCGGGCCATCTCTTTTACGGGCGGCTCGCTCGCCGCTCTCCTATTAGGCGGTTTTTGCCAGCTCAGGGGCCGGCGGCAAAATGGCCAACCCTTGGCCATTTGCGGGGAAAGGGCAGCCCCCTTGTCGCCCCTAGAGGGCGGTTTTTGGCGACCGGGGGCCGTCTGCGAAATGGTCCTATTACTTTAAAAAAATTCTTTTCGAGTAAAAAATCGCCCTTTAGAAGAGCGATTTTTGCTAACTCAGTATAAAAACCCTCTCCCAGGGCCTCCAAAAAGTTCATTAAAATTTAAAAAAAAATAACAGAAAAAAAAGAGAGAGCTAGAGAGCGAAGGCAACGAAAGCGGTGAAGCCCCTGCCAGTTTGCGGATTCGTTTGCAATTAATATTTTATGTCTCTTTGCAATTTTCATTTCTATTCATTAAGTGATATATAGTATTGCTAGTTATTTCACGGGGTAAGGGAATGCTATGTATGGTCCACAGGGTTAATAATCTATTGTAGTTGAGTATAATGACTAAGGGCATTGATAGGCCGGGTGAGAGAAGTTAGGTTATTTTTACCAGATGAGTAGCCCTAGTTCGAGAAACGTTAGGAGACAATGTGGAAATAAGGACGAGACATTTTATTTTTGTAGTCATATATAGTATATCCCAGAGGTATGTAGTTGTATAAGGTATTTTTTCCTAACGAGTTATAATTTACGTTTATTTGATATAATTAGGTTGCTATGTATGCATTCGGTATGTCCAATCGTCAATGACCTCATATTGGTGTGCCTCCGCCGATGTGTTGGTGCGGAGATGAGTACAAAATTGCAATAAGTGAGCAGGATCACACATACCGGCAAAGGTATTGGATGTGTGCTAATTACGCGTACTCCCCGGAGAAGCTATAGCCACAAGGGAAGAAAGAGAAGTCAAAGAAGCCAATGGAGATAATACAAATTATCTTGTAGTACGAAATATTTGAATCTTTAAACTAACAAATTTGCATATGTGTTGACGCCGAAAACCGCCCGGGACGTGCCAGAAGCTTGCTGACGATCTGGTTCGGCGTCTGGCTGACACCGCGAAGGCCTGGGAGATCTGCTTTAGCTCCAGTGCAGGTCCTAAAATCTTGAGGTTCGCAGGCGTGCAGTCAATTTTGACCCCGAATATTGACAAGGAGATGAAGAAATACGATTACTGATCCAATCGGCCAGCAAGCCGATACGGATTCCTTCCAGCCCGATCGCCGCTATGCTCGTGCCCAGGCCCCGCCTGTACTCGCGCCCGGGTCTCGTGCTCGAAGGTTCTCGCTCCCCGGTCCTCGCTTGTGCTGTTGCCGGGTCAGGCAGCAACTGCACATCGGCTATCGGCCGATACGGTCTGATGTAGGCTCTTGTAGCCGATGGCGATGGCACCTGTGTATCGGCTAGGAAAACCGATAACGCTATAGATAAATGGATAAGGCTGTCCAGGTATAACATGTGCATCGGCTAGAAAGCCGATGATAAAATAGATGGGCAGAAATAGTGAACTAGCGACTGCCAAGGAAACACATGTGTATCGGCTAGAGAACCGATGATAATATAGATGACCAAAATAGTAAAGATAATACAGTCGGCTTTATAAAAAAGATAACCTATCGGCTAAGCACTCCGATTAGAACGTCGCATTACACACCGATCGGCTCGACAAGGATAAATCTATTATTATCGATCTAGTAGTTCAAACCTAACTGATTGCAGCACAAATCGATAATAGTAAAGGAACCTCAACAAACCGATAGATCTAATGCAACTGTGATGTAATAAGATAACTTATCGGCTATACATTTCCGATATAAAACACTTGCCGCAAAAAACATCAGACCTAGCAGAACAACTTATCGCACATTGTTCAGTAGGTCGGAACCCAACCGATGCAGCACAAATTGACGATAAGCTACCCCAGTAAGCTGATAAGATCTACGCGCGGATGTTGATATACCTGATGGGCCTAAGCTGAGACTCGAACCGAACCGATGCAGCCGTAGACAAAGCAGAATATATCGTGGTAAGCTGGAATCTACCATATACCGACTAGAAATCGGACACTAAACTCGAGGAAGTTCCTAGCCGATTGGTAGCCGGGGTAACGAGACTTACCCTCTCGCCGGAGTTCGGACCTAACCGATGCAGCCTGGCTCGAGAAGCAAGAACCCGTTGGTAAAGGGTGGCGATGCGCCGAATTTGATTGATCGAGAGATGATTTACAAGGTACCCGGGCATACGCATATATACCCCGAGTTATTACAGTCCTTATAGGACACGGAATATGACTTTCCTAACTAGAAAAGGAAAACTAACAAGCCCCGATCAGATACGAGATCAGGTTTCCTAAAAATTATCAAAACTACCTAATTAATAGATAAGGTAATTAACTGCCATAACGTGGTCTTCACGATTCCTTCCCAAGCTCGAACTCTTCTGGATTAGTTTCCAACGGCTGATATCGCTTCTTTCCTTAACCGAACATGGTAACGAACCGTACCAAATTTTGGCGTTAACAATATGCCAAGGCACGAAGCCTTCTCCGCCTCTGTGCGACTTTGTGCAGTGGATAGATACGGAGATCCATCCACAGGACGCAGAGTTTCTTCACAGGTTACGGGAATGGAATAGGGAGCGGCGCGAACATCTTTGGGCGACGGAAACAGAGTGGGAGGCTGAGCAGAAAAGGAAGGAGGAGAAGAAGCGGCAGGAGAAGGAAGCCCGTGAGGCAGACAGGGAGAGGAAGCGGGAGAGGGTACTACGTGCAAAGAAAGCTGGGCCGGAGGCGACGAGGAAGGGGAAGTACCCACACTGCACGCAGTAGTTGCATATCTAGTCGGATATCCGTTTGAAATACCCTAAGGCGTGTAATAACGATAACTAGAAACGTTTCATGTGCCGTTTGTACTCGTTGGATAGATAATTTCATTAGATTCGTAAGCAATTAATGTGTGCTTGGTTGTCATCGCTCGAAATCTAATTTCGCCGTGAAGTTGAAACTCAAAAATTCATGGTTTTTGATCTGTTTCGTCACAAACGTGGATCGTGAGAAGTACATCATTTAATCAACGAGCGTAAACAAAGCAATGAGGTTTCTCGAGTAAACATAGGATTAATAAAACATGACGTACAACAGACTAACTATTACTGGTACAACGTACTACGGCCCCTAGCCGTAACCTCTAGACCTTTTCATCTTCCTACCCTGCGCTCGCACCTGGCCCTAGGAGTACGTTAGCCGGTCTGGTGATACGGCACAGCCAGCGCGGGTCGCCTGCACAGGTGTGGCGGTTGGTGGGTCCTGTGTCTGCGGTGGCGGAGCTTCTTCGAGCTGCGAGGAAGCTAGTACCTCCTGGATCTCCTCGTCCTCCAAGTCGTTGCCCTCGAAAGGATCCGGTTCCCAACCACTGCCGCGTGCGCCCTACGCGGAGGAGCCAGCGCCAGCAAACATCCCTGACGCTGTAGGATGGAACTCTGTGCATAAAATTGTTAATAATTGCAAACCGAAATTTTACAAGGCAAAAGTAAACTTTGATCCAACTTGAAGGACCTCTTGTTGTGGCCCTGGGGGCACTGCTCATGCCCTGCTGCGTGTGTGGTCGTGTGTAATACGCTTCCTGCGTCGACGTGCCACCTCCGGAGGGATGTAGGTATGGTGCAGCGAAAGCTGCACGGAAGCATATTGATGTAAAACGATGCATATCATAAAAAGAAACATGTTATGAACCGATGGTTAGCAGAATTTACCTCTAGAGGGGCCAGATGGCTGACTGGAACCCTGCTGGTGCACTCTTGCTCCTGCAGGCCGTGGCTGTTGCTGATGTACAGCTACGGGAGGTACCACGTGGGCTGCACGACAACTGAGCGCACGAATCATTGTGTGCATCGCCTGACGGATCCTCCTGAAAGTGGTCCTCTGCTCCTCCGCAGTCAACACGATCCCAACGTCTAACCGTCCAAACGCTGCGTCCACATCAGCCTGAACCTGTCGCGCTGCGTCGGCCTATTTCAAATGTGACGTGAATATGTATTAGAACCGTGGACACCTACAAAGGGAATAGCAAAGTGCAAAGAGAATGTGACTTACCGCGTGAAAGTAGTCTTGGTTACGATGTCTAGGATACGTGTCAGTCGCAGTGGCGACATGTGGCTGTGGATCATCTAGGGTGAATGTCACGCGTGTGCGGGTGCGGGGTTGGTACCACCTGAGGTATGCTAGGTAGGTGTCCTCAATGTGTAGACGTACCTCGTCGATGACCTCCTCTGTCACCAACAACCAGTCCTCCACGTACCTCTACAGTCGGGGATACCACTGAGTGTCGCCTGCCTGTTCCCTACGATTATACCTATTTGCAGAGAGTGCATTAGACTTCATTAAAGAGAAGTGCTCAACAAAGATCACAGCTATACTAACCGGTGCACGTCACGCGGCACAACCATCTCCACGGGCACAGAGAAATGCTGACGTAGGCCGAACTGTCGTATCACGCGCTGCGGACAGTGAGGTTCGACGAAGATGTCGAACATCAACGGCACTGTCGTCATCCAGTATGTCTGGTCACGCGTGCAAAGAGCTGAGAGTCCGAGCGGTGCAGGGCCGCGATGGCCTGCGGACTATACAGCTCCCAGACGATGTCGCTGGGCAGCAGGCGGTCAAACTCCATAACAAAATCGGAGTAGGCCCTCCTAACCTACGTATGGGCATAACGACGCTGCAAAATAGGACAGGGGAATACGTCAGTGTTTGCACATAAGTGGTAAACATAGAATTTCACATTATGTACCTCACGGCGACACCATACCATCCCTATAGTCAGACGGTCCTCGGGCGACTGCCCATACAAGCCTCCAAGGCCGCCCTCGTACGGAGAGTGCTGAATTAGAGGACGATCTATCGCGAACCGCTCGGCCGCCCATAGCTGCAGAAAGAGAGGGCAACCGACGAGAATAGCACCTGGATCGGTCTTTGTGCACGCGTCACAAAGAGCACGGTACGTCGCCGCTAGCACAGCAGATCCCTAGCTCCACTACGTTACGCAGCCATCCTCGCTGTCGGCGATCGTATGAGTGTAGTGGATCAGTCCCTTATCCACAGCGTGCCCCGTCATACTGGTGAACATCACCCACCCAAACAGCTATATTAGGTTCGCCACACAAGTATTCGTTGACGTCAGGGTCTAGCTGATTAGGCTGTAATGCAAGATTATTGTTAGCACTACTGTTGCTTTATAGATCGGATAATTGTGAATCGAAGGAATCCGCAACATACGCTGAACTGTAACAGCCACGCTTATGAGGGGCCGCTCATGGTGTAAGGCAGTAGTGAACCGGTCGATGGTGCACGGCCTCGAACCGAGCAGTGATGTCCTGCGACCAACCGTGCGCCCCATCAACCGGACTGACTGCGTCCCCTGTAAGGGGAAGTCCCAGCAGGTAGGACACGTCCTGGAGTGTGGGAGTCATCTCGCCGCACGGTAGGTGGAATGTGTGCATCTCCAGTCTCCAGCGATCCACCAATACTACCAGAAGTGACCGGTCAGCGTCCCATCGCTTGGCGGGGTCCCTCTCATCCGGTGCGGGCTCAACTAGCCTGCACAGCGAAAGAAGTCCGGCCTCACGCAAACTGCAGAATATAGTACTGTAGTCAATATTGGGGAACATAGATATGTACAAATGATGTGAATGAATATTGGTACAGCTCTTACCTCTCACAGAACTGAGGATCTATCCGCAGAAGGTGACGTGAAGACCGTGGATGGAAGGTGGCTAGCTAGGCACCCTCGATGGCTAACAAGTAAGATCGGTGGGACTGGTCGAGGCCTCGATCGAGCAGCTCCGGTGTATGGTACGCCATACCTGCATGCAAATAGAGAGTTAACATAAATTTTATTGTCAAAACAATAAGTAAGAGTAAGTTCGCAAAGTTAATTGAACAACCACATTACAAATTATTATTAAGGTTTATAGCATTATTATATGACAATAAAAAACAACAGTACGGTACATATCGTTCTATAACAAAGATCAAGCATGGGCTTACACTACACCACAGCACCACCAAATACTCGAGAACGTCTAGGATGGGGTCGTCTTGAAGTTGTGCCTTCACCCGTAGGACGACTGCCATCAGCGCCTGAACCCGATGGTCCAGCTTCTGCCGCAGTTGGACCGGTTGCATCCTTTGGACATTTCTTATAGGTATGGCATGTCTAGTTGCACTTTGAACACCATTTATGCCTTCCACCGGCTTCTGACTTATCTATGTCATTACGGATGCGTCTTGTCTTGCGGCGATCTGTTTTGTCCCTCAATTTTGTTGGGTCAGGAATATAGATAGCTTGAGGATACTCGGTAGTAAATGTCCCCACAATACCGAAGCCGTATATCTCTCCACTCCATGTACTGTAGATTGCTTCTTTTCTGAAATAAGGTGAGACAAAATGACATGCTTCTATCCTGCACTCACCGCTCGCGGCAATAACATGAAAACATGGCTTGTGGAGCAGAGTAGGCTTTCGACATAAGCACTTGTAGGTCTCGTCTTCCTTTAGCACGTACTCCTGCACAACTCTTTTACAGTAGATTCTACGCATGCTCTTGTTGACACATAATATTTCAAATATGTGCTCTTGTGTACCTTGAGGTATAGCTCGATGTCTTTGGGCCTTATTACTTTTATCTTGCAGGTACTTAGTCAGTAGTGTGCCAAAGAAAAGATTATTGTCTGCCATTGAGGGACCAGCAGCTCTGAACCGATCTCTGAAGTATTTGCATGTGCCATACAAGATAAATTCAACAATGCCAACAAGTGGAAGCCCTCGAACACCACGCATCACCCAGTTATAAACCTCTGCCAAATTTGTGGTCATTATGCCAAATCGAGAACCATTTTTGTCATACAACAGTGCTCATTTCTCATTTGGCTCATTCTCAATCTACTCCGAAAATTTTCTAACCAAGGATGCTGACCTTCTTCTCATACAAAGTCTGTCACTTGATAGAGGTTCAAGAGCTTGTGGAGTCTCATCCACTACAAGGGTAGCTCTCCTAGACTGCTCATCTGTTTGTTTAGAGGTTAGCTCATCCAACCTTCTTCAAAGCTCATTGAATTTCTTTTCCTGATTCTGGCCGCACAGCCTTTTGAAAAGATACATAAGGTGCTTGTTCTTAAACTGCCTGTAGAAATTAGCACCGATATGATGCATGCACTATCTACTTTGAACATCGGATTATCTTAGTGGGTATCCCTTCTCAGCACATCCATCCCTTAATTCCTCAATTGCCCACAGCAAGCCAGCGTGACGGTTATATATGAGGCATACGTCTGATCTCATCCGTACAACTGCAGATTTAACCCTTTCTAGGAACCAGTACAAGCTATCAATGTTCTCGCTCTTAACAAAAGCAAAAGCCATCGGTAAAACTTGGTTGTTCCCGTCAACTCCAATTGCTGTTAATATCTGCCCTTTGTACTTTCCGGTCAGGAATGTCCCATCGATATAGAGGATGGGACGGCAATGCACAAAGGCCTGAATGCAAACACCTAATGCAAAGAATACCTATTGCAGCACACTTTGATTATCATGATCAATTGATGGAAAAGCTTTCAAGTCATAGCAGATCTCCGGATTCCTTTGAAGAATACAAGCTAACAGACAAGGTAAATTATCATAAGATGCTTTAAATATACCAAATCTCATCTCTACAATTTTCTGTTTCACCCTCCAAGCCTTAGTATAGCTAATTATGTATTTGAATTTCTCTTCAATATGTCTAACGATTGACCTTGGTTCGTACCCCAGGTTGTTCATAATGTGAGAGTACATTTTTGTTGCAACAAATACAGATGTCATGTTTCTATGGTATTTTTCGACACCTTGTAAGTAACATGAATACTCGGTCACGATTGAAACTTGCCAATAATCCTTCCATTTACCCTTGAATGCGTGCACCCGTTATGGACACTCATCCTTCACGCACTTTACTTCATACACTGACTTACTTGACTTCACGACCGAGAACTCTCTCTAAAATGACACTGCCCATTGTTTCACTGCCTCCTTCAAATCCTCTATATATGCATTTTTGGCCCCATGGATGACCTCGTTCTCCTTATACTCCCATGGCACATGATACCACTTGGAGATAGCAAGGTCGGAAAAGTCCTCGTTGCTCTATTCTGCAGACATCATATTGTCCTCATCAGACGAATCATCCTCTGCATGCTCGTTTTCAGCATCTTACCTATCCGTTTCTTCAACGATAGTGTCGATTAGTTCTCCCTCATCTGCCGCACCTGTTGGCTGCATATCTTCTTTATTCCCTCTTTCATTTTCTTCCATTATTTCGGCATCACCTCCCGTCGTGCTTGGACCCTCATCATCTTGCACGGGTATTGCAGCAGCGGTGTTATCCTTCTCATACATCGACACAAGTATGCCCAATGGCTAACCACGTTGGAATGCATTCTTCACATACCATTTTCAAGTGGCAGTTCAATCCACTGGTATCAGCTCCCAAAAATAACCTTCAATTGCACGACTGACTATAACATATAAGGTTATTGCAGTGATCTGGGGGTCGAATCGAAAGCCTCGCATCAGCCAGTTGTACACTGACCCAAAACTTCTTTCAGCTGGTCTATCAATGTCCTTAGCTGTTGAACTAAACTCCGACAGATCTATACCTTGTGGACCATATCTAACATTTCCTTGTCCATGAAATAACTAAAATATCACCTTATTTGACATCTCTGTTGATAAAAAAATTACAATTAAACTAGGTACTAACATTCTCCTCACATCTAATACCGTATAATTGAGATTTTATAACTACCATCTCTACACAAATTACGTCGGCTAACAGATTCACTAAAAACCTACAGATCTAGGAGTAACAAGTTATTTTTATATAGTACTATATACGTAACTTGTACAATACTACATCAATTCTTGCATACAAATAGAAATTGCAAAGGGACAATGGATTTTACCTGCAGACGAATCAGTAAACCGGCAGAGCTTCGCTGCTTTCATTCAGCCTCGCTCTCAGCTCTCTCTTCTTTTTTTCTGTGATTTTGGTAAATTTTATGACATTTTTAAAGGCTAGGAGAGGGTTTTATACTAGCCCAGCAATAAACCGCCCTCCTAGAGGACGGCAAGGGAGCCGCCTGTAAAATGGCCGACCCACGGGTCAACCATTTTGTAGGCGACCTCCTAGCTAGGATAAACCGCCCTCTGGAAGGACGGCAAGAGAGCTGCCCATAAAAGCGTCGGTCGCGTGGTTGGCATTTTTGCAGGCGGCCCCCTTGTCGTCCTTCCAGAGGGTGGTTTATTTCTGGCCAGGGGATCGCCTACAAAAGGGCAGACGGCCATCGACCGCCCAGCCCATAGCCATCTGTCACGTCATTATCCCGAAGGACGTTGGGGTATATTTTTGTAAATTTTTGAAAAAAAATACTTTTATAAATATTTTATTAAAAAAATATAAAAATAAAAAAAATTTGATATTTGTCCGAGTCTGTTGACCGTGCATTTAAAGAACATGCTGCTGTTTACAATGAAATGACTTCTCCATGGATGCAAAATATTTTGGTAAAATCATGTGTAGAAATGACCACATGCATAGGTCATTGTTGATGAGATTGGGGATGGTTATTTCTCTGTACGTATTGATACGCCTCATGATACGCTGATGCTGGATAAAATGCCTGTCATTGTAAGGTTTGTGAACAGCCAAGGGCAGGTTATTGAAAGATTACTTGGAGGGGAGATACCACTCGTGATACAGACCATTTAGAGTGAGTTAGAACCTACCGATTGAGGAAAAAAAATCTTCGATTTTCGTAAACACGTTTCTCAAACTGTTAAACGGTGTGTTTTTTGCAAAAAAAATTTTATATAAAAGTTGCTTTAAAAAATCATATTAATCTATTTTTTAAGTTTAAAATAATTTATACTTAATTAATCGTGTGCTAATGGCTCACTTCGTTTTGTTTGGTAGAGGGCTAGGTACGCGGTATCCAACCCTTTTTATTTATTAGTTCCTGTCCCTATAGGACCAAATTGATAGTAGTTGCGAGTAACTTGCCACCACAAGAGAAACTCTCAAGGCCCCTTACCTTGCAGAAAAGAAAAAATAAATGAAAGAAAGGCATAGTCTATCTCCCTTCCCTTTAAAAGCTGTTTGCCAGTTGCTTTTCTCGGTGAATTCCCAATTTAGGGAGCCCTGTTGCCGAATTCGATTCCCGTCGTTATAGTGTTCTTTTTTTGAGTGAGGCGCAAAAGGGGGCTAAGATAGTAAGGGATACAGTACTAGACTAACACCTATTACTTTAATAAAAGTAGACTAAATTTTTTATCATAGTACCTTATAAAATTAAGTTTGAAAGTGAAGGAAGAGAAAAGAGAAAGAAGATCACGTAAAATGAGATGAGCCATTAGTGCATAATTAATTGAGTATTAATTATTTTAAACTTAAAAAATAGATTAATATGATTTTTTAAAGCAATTTTTATATAGAAAACTTTTTTAAAAACGTACCTTTTAGTAGTTCAGAAAACGTGCTTACGAAAAACGAGAAGTTTTTTCTCCTCAACGAGCACTTCCGAACTCTTCCTAAAAGGACAAGGATACAATGTAGCCTCAAATATGAGAGAGGAATTTGATGAACTGAAGTCAATAATTCTGAAGGAAAATCCACATGCTAATTATATCCACTATTTTGCCAACCAGTTCCAGTTGGCGGTAGTATCCATTTCAAGGAGCAATAAAGTTGGCGATTTCTTCTATTATGTCGATAATGTTAGACAGCTTGCTGAGACTCTTGATCTACTAGATCTTTATGGCTATCTATAGCTTAATTGCTGCATGCTTAGGCCCTTGGACTTCTGATCCATTATGGCTAATTATAGGTTGATTGCCTATATATGTACTCTACCTCTTGTAATCTAGATTTATCTATTTTTGCAATACATTTGCTCACATGGTATCAGAGCCCTAGACTCTTCTCCTTCCGCTGCCCTTCCACGCGCGTGCCTCTCGGCATGTCGCGTGTCTCCCCTCCCCCCGCCTCCTCTGCCGCTGAGGCCGCCGAGGCTGAGCGCGCTCGCGCTGCTGAGGCCGAGCGTGCCCGCGCCGCTGAAGACACCCGCGCCCGCGCCGCCGAGGAGCGCCGCCGCCAGCAGGAGGCAACCCGGGCCGTCGCTCTCCAGCGCGCCCAGGCCGCCGAGCAGGAGGCCGCGGCTGCCGCTCAGGAGCGGGATGCCGCCGCCGCTCGCGCTCGCGATGCGCTCGCCCGTGCTGCCCAGGAGCGTGCCGCAGCAGAGGCTGCTGTGCCGCATGAGGACGACGCCGCCTCCTCTGTTAGCACCGGGGGCGATGGAGGTCTTCGTCAGCCGCTCCGGGATGCGCTCCTGGCGCACGAAGCCGCCGCCATCGTCAACCTCCACGCCCAGGCTGTCGGTGTCAACAACATCCGTGCTCTCGTCCCCGCCGTCCTAGACATGGAGACCAACAACTACACCCGCTGGCGCCACCAGATGCTCCTGGTCCTTGGGAAATTCTCCCTCCAGCGCCATGTTCTCACCGACGCCGCCGACCACACCTACCCTGACTGGGAGCGCATGGATTGCGTCGTCATGACGTGGCTCCTCGGCACCGTCTCCCCCGATCTCGAGGAGATTGTCTGGGATGACCCAGCCACAGCTTCTGCTCGCTCCGTCTGGCTCGCCCTGGAGCACCAGTTTCTCGGCAACCAGGAGCAGCGCGCGCTGTACCTCGACGCCGCTTTCCGCAACTTCGTCCAGGGTGATCTATCCATCACTGACTACTGCCGCAAGTTCAAGTCCATGGCCGATGCCCTGGGTGACTTGGGTGAGGCGATCACTGATCGAACGCTCGTCCTCAACATCATCCGTGGCCTCAACGAGCGTTTTGCATCTATCGGCATGCATCTTCAGCGTGGGCGTCCGTTTCCCACCTTCCTGGAAGCCAGGACCGATCTCCTGCTTGAAGAACTCAACATGGCTCATCGCCCAATGTCTTCCCCGACCGTCCTCCTTGCCTCCAGCATTGGCGGCGCTGCTGGTCAGCAGCTCGGCAAGCTCGCTGCACCACCACAGCAGCCCCCCAGCGCCTCTCCTGGCGGCACATCCAGGAACTCCGGCAAGGGTGACAAGTGCGGCACACGCGGCGGTGGCAAGGGCAAGGGGCGGCAGTCTGGCGCGCACGCCCCTGGTCCACCGCTGGCTCCTCCGGGCGGTTCGTGGCCTAGCTTCTACAGGCCCTGGTCCGGTTCTATCAGCATGTGGCCCGGGAATCGTCCCCCCCTTGTTCCGCTGCCGGTTGCTCGTCCTCATCTACCGGCCCCACCTCAGCCACAGGCTCTCGTCGCCGGCGCCCAGGGGCAGTGGGCTGCTCCCTCCGGCCACTACTACCCCACGACCAGCATGGCGCCGTCCTGGGACACACAGAGTTTGGCTTCCTCCTTCAGCACCATGACGCTGACTCCACCTCAGCAACCTGACTGGATCTTCGAACCGGCGCCACCTCCCACATGACCTCTGACGCCGGTAATCTTTCACACACCTCTTCCCAGCAATATCCTATTCCACCCTCCATTGTTGTCGGTAATGGCGCTTTCCTTCCCGTCACCTCCACTGGCACTACTTATCTTCCTGGTTCATTATGTCTTAATCATGTCCTTGTTTTAATAATGTCCTTGTTTCTCCGGGTCTTATTAAGAACTTAATTTCTGTGCGTCAATTTACTTCGGACAACAATTGTTCTGTTGAATTTGACCCTACCGGTTGTTCTGTGAAGGATCTTCATTCCAGGAGAGTGATCACCAGGTGCAATAGCTCCGGACCGTTGTACCCTCTTCACTCATCTGGCGCTTCCTCTCTTCCTGCTGCACACCTTGTCGCCTCCACAGGACACAGAAGTTCTACCCTATGGCATCGTCGTCTCGGTCATCCTGGATTTGAGACTCTGTCTAAACTTCTAGCTTGCAATAAAGAAGTTAGAACTTCTGTTTGTCATGCTTGTCAGCTCGGGCGTCATGTTCGTCTTCCTTTTCCCATGTCAGCATCACGTGCTTCACATAGTTTTGAACTCATACACTGTGATTTATGGACTTCGCCAATCCCTAGTGTATCGGGTTTCAAATATTATTTGATCATTCTTGATGATTACTCACACTATGTGTGGACGTTTCCTTTACGCCTCAAATCTGACACCTTTTTAACCTTGTCTAATTTCTTTGCTTTTGTTTCTACACAGTTTGGCCGAACCATCAAGGCTGTCCAATGCGACAATGGGTGCGAGTTTGACAACTCCAGCACCCGTTCCTTCTTCCTCACTCACGGCACTCACCTTCGCATGTCGTGTCCTTACACCTCAGCTCAGAATGGCAAGGCTGAGCGAGCCATCCGCTCTCTCAATAATGTGGTTCGGTCTCTTCTCTTCCAAGCTTGTCTCCCACCTCGGTATTGGGGCTGAGGCCCTGACCACCTCCACTCTTCTCCTCAACATCTTACCAACCAAAACGCTGCACTCCCGTACACCTCATGAAGCTTTGCTAGGCTCTCCGCCCGTGTATGACCATCTGCGCGTCTTTGGTTGTCGATGTTATCCCAACTTGTCCGCCACTGCTGCTCATAAGCTTGCTCCGCGCTCTGCTTCGTGTGTCTTCCTTGGCTACTCTGCCCATCATAAAGGATACCGCTGTCTTGACACCAACTCCAACAAGGTCATCATCTCCCGCCATGTGATCTTTGACGAGTTCTCTTTCCCTTTTTGCCGAGAGCCTGATAACCATCCCCGCGGACTTCGAGTTCTTGGACACGGTTTCTAACCCTGTTTCGGTGCCCATAGGCCGACACGGTCTTTTCTTCCTGCAGGGTCACCATTGCCGGCTCTTCTGCCTGCTGCTACGGATTCCCTGCTACCACTTCCGGCACTACCATGTGCGGCCGAGTTGCCAGCAGCCGCCTCGCCTACACTGCCCCGTGCGGCAGTGTCTCCTGTGCTCCTGTCCGACGTCGCCAGCAGCTTCGACTACATCCACACAGCCACGTGCGGCTATTTCGGCTTCCTCCGCACAGCCACGTGCGGCTCGCTCCATCACTCAGGTGTACAGCCGCGCCCTCGTCGGCTCCAGACGCGTCTTCCGCGCCCCACCCCTACACCCCTCCCGAAGGGCGCGGTTGCCATTCCTCCTGTGGTCAATCAGCACTCCATGATCACCAGGGCGAAACATGGTTTTCGCAACCCACTGCTCTTCACACCGCTGCCGGCTCTGTCCCAAGACATATCGGGCTGCTCTTGCCGACCCCAACTGGCGAGCTGCCATGCTAGATGAGCATGCTGCACTTCTCCAGAACAACATTGGATCTTGTTCCGCGCCCTCCTGGTGCGAATGTGGTGACTGGCAAATGATATTCAAACACAAGCTTCAGGCTGATGGTTCGCTGGAGCGCTATAAAGCTCGCTGGGTTCTTCGCGGCTTTACACAGGCCCAGGTGTTGATTTTTCAGAACACCTTCAGCCCCGTCGTCAAACCAGCTACCGTGCGGACTGTTCTTTCATTGGCTCTCTCCTGCAACTGGCCTATTCGACAGCTTGATGTCAAGAATGCCTTTCTCCATGGCAACCTTGATGAGACAGTTTATTGTGTTCAGCCCTCCGGGTTCGAGGATTCCACTCATCCCAATTACGTCTGCCGTTTTGAACCGGTCCCTCTACGTCTCAAGCAGGCGCCTCGGGCATGGTACAGCCGGTTTGCAGCATATTTGATATCTCTTGGATTCGTGGAAGCCAAGTCTGACACCTCACTCTTCGTGTTTCGTCATGGTGCTGAGCTCATCTACTTGCTGCTCTATGTGGATGATATCATCCTCACAGCCTCATCGACCGCGCTCCTTCATCGCACCATCACTGCCTTACAGCAGGAGTTCTCGATGAAGGACCTGGGTGATCTCCATCACTTCCTTGGGATGCAGGTTCAGCAGCGGTCTGATGGTCTTTTTCTCTCGCAGCGTCAGTACATGCAAGAGATACTAGATCGCGCAGGCATGGCTGAGTGCAAGCCTTGCTCTACCCCGGTGGATACCTGTTCCAAGGTTTCAGCGCAGGACGGCGCCCCTGTCAGTGACGCCACAGATTACCGGAGTTTGGCGGGTGCCCTTCAGTATCTCACCTTCACCCGCCCAGACATCTCCTACGCCGTCCAGCAGGTCTGCCTTCACATGCACGATCCTCGGGAGTCTCACCTTGCTGCTCTGAAGCGCATCCTACGATATATTCGTGGCACTCTTCACCTGGGGCTGCTTCTTCGACCTTCGACACAGTTTGATCTGGTTGTCTACTCCGATGCTGACTGGGCCGGCTGTCCCGACACGCAAGTCCACCTCGGGCTATGCTGTGTTCCCTCGGGGATAGCCTCGTCTCCTGGTCCTCCAAACGCCAGAATACTGTGTCCAGGTCAGGCCGAAGCCGAGTACCGTGGAGTGGCTCATGCCGTGGCTGAGGCATCCTGGTGCGCCAACTTTTATGTGAGCTCACACTCCACCCAGCAAGGCGACCTTGGTGTATTGTGTGACAACATCAGCGCCGTCTACATGTCCCTCCAATCGGTCTTCAACATTCAACGCACCAAAACACATCGAGATTGATCTCCACTTTTTCGTGAGGGAGAGCGTGTTGCCATTGCCTGTCCGGTCTTCACGTGCGACGTCCTCCTCCCAATATTGCTGGAATCTTCACCCAAGCATGCCTTCCACGGTCTTTTCAAGAATCCGCGTCCAGTCATAACGTCTGTGCCGACGCTCCGACTGCGGGGGGTGTTAGACAGCTTCTGAGACTCTTGATCTACTAGATCTTTATGGTATCTATTTAATTGCTGCAATGCTTAGGCCTTGGATTCTGATCATTTTTATGGTAATTATAGGTTGATTGCCTATATATGTACTCTACCTCTTGTAATCTAGATTTATCTATTTTTGCAATACATTTGCTCACAGATAAGATTGTTAAGGCAGTGGGCGATACTTGGAGAACTAAGGATGCAATGCATCAAGAGCTGTATGGAAAGGTTATGGAAAAAATAGTGAGAGGTGATACTCTACCTAAAATAGAAATGCACCGAGAGAATGACCTCCTGCTCATACATGCTGGGGCTCGTATTGTACAACTTTACTCAATCTACTTACAATGTCGATGAGGTAATAGCATGGAAAAGAGCTGGAGCGCATATAACTCTGAAGATATGGGACCTTACATTGATGCTCTTCATTTTCCTTTTTATTTTGTCGGTTTTTGTAAGTGTACATAGCTTTAGTTCCCTGGTTTGAACATAATATCTTCATAGTTGGGCCAATTGAAAAAAATGTGATTCCTGTACTGAATGGCTGTTCTTTTTTCAACTGTAATCATGAAACTGAAGGGTTGTTTTTCTATTCCTTCTTTGCAGTGACAATGTTGAGGCTCAAGTTCTGACTTCTGAGTGCTGCTTTTAAGATCTGCTATAAAAGCATCTAGAAGGGCATGCGCGGCAACACACCGCGCACAGTAGCAGGTGTTTAGATTTGCTAAGTAGAGCATTATTCGTTTTAGAGAGGTACTTATGCTTTATTATTAAACAAAGGGAGCAGTGATATAAGGCAACCAAACCCTAACAAAGGCAGCAAAAAAGGGATAAAAGATACCAGGTGCATGTGCAGAGTCACATTGCAAGTGAGAAGTAAGAACCCTATGATGAAGAAGAACAGAAGCACGACGAGCTCTGGCAGACGACACCGAGGGCATGAAGAAACACGGGCAACAAAGGCGACAACCTAACAAGCAAGAATAGTAAAAAGGAAAAGGATACCAAAAATAAACCTAGGAAGCCTATAAGAAGAACAACATAGGGAAACATGCAAACGAGCTACGACGGAGGTAGGCGAGAGAAACAACCTGACCAGAGAAATAACCCAAAGCAGAGCAACAAAGAGAGAGAGAGAGAGGAAACAAAGAAGAGCGACTGAATAAAAGAGAATGGATAGGAGGAAGGGCATCTCATGGACACGCATGCAGAGAATGACACCCATACAGAGTGACACATACAGTGCACAACACATCAATACAGTATAGGAACAAGAACTGGATGTCGACACCTAAAGCACACGTGGTGCTTCGCCTGAGGCCAATGGCGAGGAGCATCTAGCACCCGCTGCTAGGTGGTCAAAAGGGAAGCGCTTGTGTTGTGCCAAGTTGGCAGGTCCCGGAGTTGATTTGTCACCAACTCCGTCAGCATGCGCGGGCGGCGAGGAGGAGGATCTCTCCAATTGTCTGGTCATGCTCTCGTCATCCAAGGTTGATCACGCCAGCGTCGCTGAAGAACAAGAGTCAGCTACTTTAGTGAGTAAGGAATACAGGACACTCATCCCGTTTATAGAACCAACGTCTGCATTGGATATAGCAATGGCACTGCCCCCACCGGCGCCGGTGCCACATTACGTCTCGCCCATGCCTCGTGCCATGTTCGAGTGCAAGGCCTACAAGAAAGTGTTTTCTTCGCACCAAGCTCTCGGCGGGCAACGTGCCAGCCACAAGAAGGTAAAGGGCTGCTTCGCCGCCAAGCTTGAGAGCAGTGAGCCATCACGCCACGCGGAGGCTATTGATAGGAACAAGGACGATCCTAACAAAGTAAGTGTAAATGCAACTTCTGATGCCAGGAGGAACATGGACGCTCACACGAACAACGATGCAAACATCAGCACAAGTGAGGCCATGGCAGAACTGTTGATGGCAATCATGCCCATGGAATCGCCAGTTGTTGCACTCGCCGCTGCCCCGTTGAAGAAGAAGGGCAAGATGCATGAATGCTTCGTCTGCCACCGCCTGTTCACCTCTAGGAAGGCGCTTGGAGGCCATAAATGCTGCCACTGGCTCATGTCGAGCTTGGCAGACCACGGCGGCTTAGTCGCCAATATCCCACCCTTAGCCAGATGGGGGGCACCTCAACCACGCGGAAAGGAACAGATCTCGCCAAATTCACAGCGCGAGCACGCAAGTAACGGGGGGAGAAGGGAGGGGCGACGGAAGGGAGCGCACCCGGCAGCTCACCCAGGGGACAACGGCACCGATGCATCCAATAGCACAACCACCACCAAATCCACCGGCAGTCTTGCGCCCTCCGAACAAGACAACAAAACCAGCGGATTCTGGGAGGAACAGATGGGAAGACAATGCAAGAGAGGCAGAAAGGGACATTCTCTCATGCAAATATCCCTAAATATTAACGGTTTGCAACGATGGCACCAAAAACGGATTTTTCCCTTCTTCGTGTTACACTTTAGGAAATAATCAGGGCTTGAATACACCATACTCAAGACGGAACGAAGGACAAAGAAATACCAGTTTATAATTACGAAGTACTAAAGAGGACAAAATGCGAAAGAACGAAGGGGGCACACCAGGGACGGCCCATAGGCCAAACCGGACACAGGGGTGCACTACCTCAGCAAGCAACAGCACGGCTACCACCCACGCGAGGAGTGCAAGGCAGCCAAAAACTACATGTCATCACCTCGAGTAGCCAAAAAAAATCCAAAAAAAAAGAGAAAACGGTGGGGGTTCAGCTGTTACTAGCTGATGATGCATGCAGATGGTTGGGTGAATTTCGATCTGGCTAACTTGTGCACAGTCAAATGTATGATCTTGATCATATATTCATATTATGCAAAATTCCTTTTTGGGTAAATGTAGTGTCTGATCCTTACATTCAGGGCAGAACTTCGTGTCAGCCAACCTGTGGTGTAAGTTTGAGGTTTAATTTCTCCAATGTTGTGTTCCATGTATGTAGATTGCTCCTCTTGAGTTTTTAAGCTTCTCCAGTCCAGTTCTTAGTTCTTACATCTTTTTTATATATCCTTTTTATTCTGCAGAAAATTGCACATCTAAAAAATTCTGCTACGTAGTTTGATAGTTTCTGGATATTAATGGTGTTAATAGAATTTTTTTTAATGGAGCAGGAATAACTTTGATAGTATTTCTCTAAAAAAACGTTGGTAGCTAATTATCAAGAGCATGCAGTCATATTTTTACTATTTCTTCTGAAGGTCCACTTCTTGCATGCACTATATATGTCAATTTGTTCTTTTTAGTATGATTATGTCGACAAATAAAACTATTGCAACACTAGGAAGTACATACCAAGGTCCTTTTTCTGGTCTCATCTTGTTTTTCGTTATATACTAATTTTGAATATTTGCTATGGCATTCTTTTTCAAATGATCATGTTTGTCAGTTGAGGCACTGTTGTTTTGCTTCTCTAGAAAGGACCACCTCTTCCAGCTGAAACTCGGAAGTCTAGATAGGTAGAAAGCTGAAACAAATGAACATATGTTCTGTTTGTTAAACTATCAGTCCGTTCGGATCTGTTTATTTCCTTGATTTTCGTTAGCACGTTTTTCGAACAGCTAGACGGTATGTTTTTTTAAAAATTTTTTATATGAAAATATCTTAAAAATCAAATAGATCTATTTTTTAAGTTTTAATAGTTAACATTTAATTAATCATGTGCTAATAACGTTCTTCGTTTTGCATACAACTTATAAGCCAGTTAATAAACTAATTCAACCACCCTATAAAACGAATGAAGGTTCTGTTCTACAAGACTAGAGATTTGCATGGTTTGACCTTGGTCCTTGATCTGCTTTCCCATCATTATTAGACAGTTTAGTGTATCTGGTTTTTCACCCCTGAAAGGAGTACTAGAAAACACTGAATTAGCTGCTCTTGTGTGGTTTTTGTTTCTTTATCACTCTTCCATTGTGTCTCCATGCAGGAGTCCAATTGGGAATGTCCAGGTGGATCAAGCAGAGACTGACCATTGCACTGTGTAAAAAAAATTATATGCTGCTGTCTTGTTGCTGATCAAGCAGTACTCAGTCTATTATCGCTAAACATACGATTTTTGAATATCTTAAATTTTAAAATAAACCAACAACTAATTTCTTGAATAAATTGTCACACCACGAACAATAGTGTGACAAGTTATTATAGTATGATATGAAAACAATAATTTGCCCAAGAATGGTTTTAAGCCAGTGGTGTGGCAGCATAGGCCTACGTAACTAAAAGGTTTAGAACAAAAGAATAAGCATTGGAATTTTTTTTAGAAAAATATGTTAGTTTTTTCAGAAAATTAAAAATAATCTGAACATACACAATATTATATCACAGCAACACATCTAGAATTCCAAAGAGTGCTACACACGCATCACAAGCAGTGCTGGATTCCCTGACCGATTGTTATGGACCATGGAACATCTAGACTGTGACAGCAGAAACATGCCATCTTCCTTGAGAAACAGGTCCATGTCATGTTCCAGAGATTTGACTCTGCTGTGATTGTGACATCAGAAACATCAAGGAGGAAGCAGCATGGAAAGGAAGCAACAAGGTTGGTGGTAGCTTGAGGCTGCCCATTTTGCTTCAAGATGACAACTGCAAGTGCAGCTGGTCTTTGCATCTGCAATAAACTGATCAAATGGTTTGGACGGTTGGTTGGTGGAATAGGAGTAGGATGGTTGGCAAGCGAGGCGCCGGCGTTTTTCTGCAGCTGCTGTCTTCAGAGAAAGAGACCCATGGTTTTAGATCTCTGTTTCCTTTGTTATATTTCAGTGTCCATGATTTTTTTTTTCGCTTCCTTCCGGGTCAAAGTATCACAAGAAATTTTGATACATGAGCACGCTTATCGCCAAACATGTGGGGGAATGAGATGTTGGCTGCTTTGGTCTGGTGACTGATTATTCAAGTATATTTTTATATTCTCGTAATGTTTTAAGTATATTTTTGCAAAAACTATTTTTTAAGGAAACTGTCGAATTAATTGTGCTTTAAGCTGTACCCGAACAAAGGACCATTCCTACTCTAGAACATTAAGAATTTTTGAGTTTAAGGTAGTTGACAAAATATGGTCGATTGAACAATGGTCTATTTGGAATAGACTATGGTCATGCAGATTCTAGATTGTAGCTAATGGTTGGAAGAATTAGCTGTTCTGTTTCTAGATTAGTACTCCTATATGACACGGATTTATTTATAGATTCATTACATGTGTGCTACTGATGTCTTCAGTCATGTTACAAATTATTTTTGTTTTCTTAAACAGATGGAATTTGGACATAAAAATAATTTTGCTTAAATTTCATCCGTATAAAAAGACTATCACGAATGCTATTCTGGTTTTTCTCCTCGAATACTTAACTAACATCTCGCTTTCACCACAAATATGTAAATATTAGGTCACTTTTCTGACTTTTTAAGATGGGAAACATCGCTGACGTTTTATGTTTCTTCCAATCAGCAATCAAATACGCCTCTAACAAGGCAAGGTTTGCTTTTTTTTCTAGGCCTCGACTAATACAGCAAATTCTCTAATTTTTTTTAAAACGCAACTTGATTTGATTATTTTTAACCATCACATATACTCCAAGAAATAGCGTTTGTTGTAAGCAGGAATCATTCATAGGAAGACATGTGACGAACAAGAATTTGTAGTTGACATCCAGTATTTTTATTTTGAAACGACATCCAGTATTTTACTCGGTCTATGAAATGGAATAATTGTACTGCAACTTTGCATTCTCACGGAAACGGCTTCGTTTCGCCGCAAGCTACCATGAGAAATCAGAAAATCGAAACGGTTGCATCACTTGCTCTAGAAAAGTATTTCAGGAATACATAGATATTAGAAAATATATACTAATTAGTAGCGTCATTCTAGTTGATAGCACAAGACATTATCTAAAAAAATAGTTAATAGCACAAGAAATGCAATTTTGAAAAGAGAAAGTCATACTTGATACTTCTGCAACTCGCAGTTAAATTTAGATCCTAATCGTTGGTATGGTTTAGAATAATCAGTCCCACAATACGTAAAAGTTTACTAAAACCAAGTAAAATTAGCATCCTCCTCAAATTAAGAGCATGATTTTATTTCAGTGGCATTCAGCTAGCTCTCTCTATCTTTGGGGCAAATGGATTGTTTGAGGGGTTTGCACGTACTTAGATATCCGACTAAGATGGCATTTGTTTTAGCTTCTTCACTTGACTTATAAACTATACGTAAAATAAGGAATATCATTAGCGTATGATTAATTAAGTATTAACTATTAAAAACTTGAAAAATAAATCTATTTGATTTTTTAAAATACTTTCATATATAATTTTTTTTAAAAAATACACCATTTAGCAGTTCAGAAAAAGTACTTACGAAAAACAAAACAATAAGCAAAAGCTATAAGCATATTCAAAGATGTCTTTTATTATTCTAGGAAGATACTCTCTTCTTTTTTTTTTACCTTGTAATATTATATATTTAGAGATAGAGAGAGTATTCAGTTAAATCTTAGATGTCCTTATGTGGCCTGCCTTAGACTCGATTCATAGGAACCCTTCACCTTCAGTACGAAAATATATACAACATTTATCTCAAAAAAACGAAAATATATACAACAGCCTCACTGATTATGGTATTATCGGATCATTTTACTAAAAGTTAAAACTACTATGATAAGAGTTGAGAGAGTATGACGTCTTCTTTCTTTGTAGTACGATACAAAAGTTAACCTTTAATTTTTTTCCATGAACAATAAATAGAACTTGTTTTGGTCAGTTCTAGACGGAGCATGTCTTTCTAACAAAAAGGGAGAGGCGTAGATCAAATGGGTAACTATCACTGGGAAGTTGGAGTCGGTACAGTTGACCAAATGACCATGAGGCAATATACCTAGAACATAATGACAGCATCATGCTAATAGTAGCCTGTTAAATTCTACTCTCTAACTTTTTATTTTTTAAGAAAGTTAAGGTTGGGTAAGGATTGGTCGTGATTGATTAAGATGAGGAGATAGGTGAAAAAAAGTAACAGAGAGATGGTTGTGATTGGTTGATAGGTGGATAAGTAGTAGTATTTTGGGATAAATTCAAATGGCAAAAATAGTAGTATTATGGGACGGAGAGAGTATTATCTTTATGAGGGTTTCTGCCGTCCATTTTTTAGAAGAAAAATATTAATAATATGGTGTTTTGCAAGGTCCGGGTTTTTCCAAGACTAGTTGTAATGGGTCTATATTATTAAGAATGGGTTACACGGTACTTAATTATAACTGGGTATGTGTTTATAGATTTTTTTTTCTATTTTTTCTCTTGCTGCGTGTGGGGATAAGAGGAGACACAACAAAGACAAGTCTTTTTACTCTAGTATTAACGGTAGAAAAATGACTAAATGGATTAACGGGTATGTTTTCTGAGTTTTATGGTTTTTAAAAGCTTTCTACTATATGAATTTTTTTAATATTGTTTTAAATCTATTTTAACTTTATAATAGTTAATCTATTTATTTATATCATAAATAATTATCATAAATTACTCATCTATTCATGGTTCATCCATTCGGCCATTCATTAATGATACTGTATTTTGGAAAACGAGAACATGAGACGAAGCATCAAATGTACACAGCCGAGACAGCCGACAAATGGTTTGGTCGCGTCGAAATACAGGCACTGAAAAACAGTGGATGTACTGTGAAGACGCTGGGCTAGCTAGTCTGTGTGCTGGTCCATCTTGCCGCCCTGACGGTTTCGTGCATTATTAGTTCATTCTTTCGCAGAAAACAAAACGTGTTTAAGAAAATTAAAAGAAGTGTACTCTGAGTGCAAACAAAATATTAATTAAGATATGTTTAATAAAATTAATTAGTGTATGTAAAGTAGTACTACAGTATATACTGGCTTGTATTTAAGAGCATTCCTATAAGTACAATACACTAACTATATATCATACCAATATATCATCATCATTTATAAACAACATTATATACGATTCCTATGTCATATTGTTCCTCTTTATAACAAGTGGATCAGCCATGAACCAAAGTACTATCAAATAGGGCAGAGGAATAGGTTAGAACTAAGGATACGTTTCGCCCACTTTCGTAATAATCAAGTGACGAAAGCTAAACCGAGTTACAAGAGTTGAGACTTGAGAGATAGATAATAAGCTTTTCGCCATCAAAAGAAACTAGCATTGCTTAAAAGGTGTTTCGATGTCTCACATGAAAAAGACGAATTTGATATTAGATATTGCTTATTAATTAAAGGAAGAAAGAGGGAAGTTGCATTTTGAACACAAATAATAAAGTTTTGTTAGACTTTATACCAAAATCCTTCCAAACAGAAAGAATGAAGAGAGTAAAAGAGAAGATGTATTTTGATCACTCAAATAAACTTATTGTTAAACCTTATACAAAAATCCTTTGAAACGTGCAGAAAGTTTTTCTATCAATTAAAATTCCGTAATTTAAAGCAACCCCCCGATCCAAAGGCCTCACATAAGAATTTCTTTTCCCTCTTTCGAATAAATTCCTTTATTTTTTCTACAATATTCTTTTGTCACCTATGCAAAGTCCAAACTGTCATAGGTTGACAGGTACTCCGGCCTGGGCAGTCGGCAGTCGGCTGGAGAAGCTCTCTTTAAGTGATTGATAGCTTATAAGCACAACCAGACATTTCATGAACTTAATTGATTAACTACAAACTACAAGTTGGTACAGAGATGGATTGTCGTCAACGTGGGTATATTTTTATTCTCTTTTGCAGAAAAAAAACTATTCCCTCTATTTTTTTAATAGATAATCCTATTAATTTTTGATACGATGTTTGACCATTCGGCTTATTCAAAAAATTTAAGCAAGTATAATTTATTTTGTTGTGATCTAATTTATTGTTAAAAAACTTTAAGCACTACTTATATTTTTATATATTTACAATAATTTTTTGAATAAGAGAAAAGATCAAATGTCACAATAAAAATCAACGATATTATTTATTAAAGAAACAGAGGTAGTATGATTCATATAAAGTGGGCTTTTCATTGGAGACAAACTTTTTGAAGTCTAAATTTCTACGGCTTGGAATACATGAGTATATACGTCGGAAACTACGAAACAACATATGCGTATTCTCCTTCCTCGTGAAACCATGAACGGCATAGCTCCAACAAATTTGGCGTCCATTGTTTTTTCTCTTCTTGGTTTTATCTATGAAAACTATACGACACAATGGTATCAAAAAAAGAAGATTCTTGTTGTTCAAATCAGTTTTCCCATTCTAGGGTTCTTTGGATTTTCTGGTATCCAATGGGCATGCCCAAAGGAATACTAAAGATGCAAACACAAGCCATGGGAATTGAATAGCTCGAAATAATATGTAGGATTCAATTAGGGAAGGTTGTACGTCTCATGTCCAAACTAGAAGGTAAATTCTACGCGATGTTCCAATTAAAGCATATGCTTGATTACTCGTGATAGATTTTTATATTTTGGCGTAACATGTGTCCAAATTTGCAAACGATACCAAGTTGATATAGCTTTGCATAAATTATGAAAGATTTCTTTTTATGCTCCTTGATTAGGAGTACTTCGGGCTACCACATGTTCTAATGTTGATCTTTGGTACCATTTGGCGTTCTAGCTAGATTATTGATTCTTATTATTTGTGAGAAATTAATTTTGGAGAGAAATTCCGTCAGGGTAGAAAATATGGGATACTCTAGACCTATAATTACCCCACAGAAAATATTATATACCTAATAGGGTAAGGAAAAAAAGGACTGTGTAGTTCGATTTGGATACAAACATGACTGCTTGGGCCCATCCAAACCCATCCTTCGAGTTTATTTGGAGAAGGGGACATTTCTCGGGTATAAATACAAGGCTTCCGAGAGGGGAGGAAATCCTGTATCAAGCTCTCAATCTAGACAATCTAAAGAGATACAACATAAGCCACATCCAATTCGATCACTCAACATGAGAGAACACCCAATGGCAACTAGCCACTGATCATCTTATCAGAGCTTTGCGCTAGTATACTTTGTACTTGTGAGATTAATATAATAAAAATACCAGCCTCCGGCCAAACAGGAAATAGGGTTATTACCCATCTTGAAGGCCTGAACATATATAAAAATGCATGTTTCTTTTTTTCACTACAACATCATTTGTATTCTTATATCAGCCTTACCCTATATACACAAATACATCTTAATAAATGGATGCTATAGTCAAATATTTATCCGTCGACAAATTTCGAATTGTCTCATTTCAGGTGATCTTGACAATTAGTACTTCTTTCGTTTTAAAATATAAAGATTTTTAGGATTTAAATCTTATTTTACAATATAAAGATTTTTAGCACAGTACTACTTATTCCATTGATCAATTCTTATTCAAATTTCTTCCCATCTTATTCTACCTACCCTCCCACTTCTATTTATTGATGAACACCAAATCTTTTTCTTCTTAGTCTTAATCTCTACTACACGACAAAAATGTTTATATTTTTGTAAGGGAGGAAGTATTATTTTTTTTCAAAGTCACGAGGCAGTGGTGCATTAATTAATAACTTAACTGCAGGGGAGTCATACCATAATTAACCTGCCACACCTTATTTCACTTTTTTTTTCTCGTGCACACAATATCACTAGTTTTTGTTTGTTTCTCTTTTCTTTTTTGGCCAAAATTGACCACTAGGTTAATTACGAGAACACCATTGGACTAAGAAAAGAGACTTTTTAGTCCTTGGCGGCCATGATTCTCTGCTTCGCTCTTGGGTGGGTCTTGGCCGTTCCGCTTCGTTCCATCTATGTGAACTACCTTCCATTTCGATGGCTGCAAGCGTCGTTGACTGATGGGACCTGTCGGTCCCACTTAAAGCATTTCGTCCAAAGCGAGGGCCCACCAAGGCCTCCTGCTCTCTGCCTCTCTATCGTAGGTACTCGTTTATAAAACGTAGCCACATTTAAATTTTATCTTAAATATAACTATTTAACATACATAGCATATGTTCTATTAATTCTCATATTATTTTTAATGAATCTCATTATCCCATTTAGCTCTCAAGATCCAAGTTTCACTTATACTATTCTTAATTTTATAACTCTATCATCTATATTATTTTAAATCTTTTATCATAATTTTTAATTTTTTAAAATATTTCAGTAGGCAGCTGAGTCAACATTGCACAGCTCTTTATTGCTTGTCAAAACTCAATTTTACCGTAGCGGAGTAATAAGATCTTCTTGTAGCCATATTATCAACGTCCAAAATAAATTAACTTTTGGCTATAAATTTGGGCATAGACAAAATAAATTAATTTTTAGATATGAACCTGAATATAGCCTTATATTCAAATTTGTAATCAGAAGTTAATTTATTTTGGTACAGAGGGAGCAAACTTTAGACGTTTACTCCTAGATACTGTACTAGTACGATTTTCACCGGGTTAATTTGACTGCATATTCGTTTCGGCTGATTAATCGGCTAATTAGAGCATGTTTAATTAAGGACTACTCTTCCGTTCTAAAATATAACAAGTTTTGGAGTTTAAATTTTTCTCAAATATAACAAGTTAGTACTTGTAAAAGGCAACATTTACCACTAAACTACATGTACTACCTTTTTATTTTCATTATCACCTAACTAGTTCGGGTCCATATTCCACCTATCCCGACAAGACAAACAAGTCTTTTTAGCTTTCTCCTTAAGAGCCAGATCAATAAGAGAGTCAGCTACTGGCTGTAATGGATGGCTATGTTATTTATAGTAAGCATTAGAGCCAATGTGTATAATAGAAAAATTATATATTTACTCTAATACAAATATTTTATTATTTTTAGGCTCACCACTTTCTCTCCCATCTCTCTCTTTCTTCATCCCTACAATTCCATCTCTCTCTTTCTTCTTCACAGGTGAAGGCAGCGGCCAACGGGCGACTAGCATAGGTGAGGGCACGAGCGCGAGGGCGGTGCCCAGTGGGCAAGGGCGGCGGCCATTGCAAGGGCGAGCGTGGGCCCAGGCGTGGGCCCACATCGCCTTGGTCCACACGTAGAGCCCGGTGACTAATTAGTCACCGGCTCCCTCTTTCTCTCTTCCCTCTCTCCTCTAGGTTATTAAAAAATTTAATGTGGAACTCTTATAGTTAGTTATTGTACTTGCTCTAATAGCCATGCCAAATACTAAAACTTACTATATTTTAGAACGGAGTGAATATATATTATAAGGTTGAAAATGGGTTAAAAATATTAAAATGTTGATGAAGAAAGTTTTTTAAAAAATTGTTGTTTAGGAGCTTAGAAAACACGTGCGTGATAATTCGATGAAATAAGCTAAAAAGAATATTGCCTTGGTGAGTACCTTAGAATCACCTGATTCTTTTTTTGAAACATGTTGCAAACGCACACTCTTGCATATACGCGTATGCACTCATCCATGTGGACATACACATGCATATTCTACTCTATAAGTACCTCTAGGGTTTCTCCTACCATTAGAGGCGGGGTTACCACACCCCAACGTTAAGCGTGGTAACTACAGCAAACCGTGAGAAACCGTATAAAATTTATCTAAAATTCAAATTATTGTATAAATTTATTTTAATTTAATGGGAATACCATAGTACTACTGTTACTGTCTCCTGACGATCGGTTACCACCAGTCTTAAAAACCTTTTCTCCAATAGATCAGGTCTGTACATAAGATTAACGAAATCGGCAAAATATAAATATGATGCAAAATAAGTAATAATATGGGTTGGTCGGATTTAGCAACCACAAAACCTCATTGTGCTAATATCAAGCTGACGATAACATCAAAGAACCAACCAAAAACTTCCAGCACCCATTTGATTCTATCCGAGTTGTGTCACAAGATAAATTTTAAGAACTACCCAACTCAAAAAAAAAAAACTACCACAAAGAACACATGCAGAATAATTTATGCTTCATAAATCAAAATTTGAGTTAGAAAATAACATGTACTACCTCTAGTTGGAAAATATACTCTTGACTGGATGGAGTACTGAAAAAAACAAAGAGGGCCATGGTCATGTGTCGCTTAAAAAACAGGTTGGAGAGAACAGGGAGCAAAAAGGAATCTTCCCTTCAGAAAAAAAACGAAAAAAAGGAATCTGAGAATCCGATGGCTGAAAAAACCCACGCGCAGCGGCCGGGCCCGCGAACCCGATACCGCGCGAGAACACCGAGCCCGCCGTTTTTGTCCAACGCCTCGGCGTCGCACACTCGCGCGCGTCAATATAAATTCCGCGCCCGATTAACCGCATCCCTCACCAACACCACAACTTGATTCCGATTAGGCAAAGAATTCACACTCTCTTAATCCCCCTAAGCAATCGCAATCTTCTCCGACGAGCAATCGATCCATCAAAGAGTAGTTGATTGATTGATGGAAGCCGCCACCGTTGTTGCTGCTCCGGTTCCGGCGGCAGCGGCCGATGCTGCTGCAGCGAAGGCGCTGGAGAAGAAGCTTCTTGACCTGAAGCTGACGCCGTCATTGCCGCCGGCGAAGAAGGCCGCCGCCAAGGTTGCTCCGAAGAAGAAGCTCGCCGGCGGCTCCGGCGGTTACGTCCTCGAGGACGTGCCCCACCTCACCGACTACCTCCCCGACCTCCCCAGCTTCCCCAACCCGCTCCAGAACCACCCCGCCTACTCCGTCGTCAAGTAAGTCACCACAGACACCTTCCCCTCTTCTTCTTCTCCGACTCCGGCCGGCGGGTTCGGATTTCTAATGTTCGGTCGTCTTGCAGGCAGTACTTCGTGAACGCCGACGATACGGTGGCGAAGAAGATCGTGGTGCACAAGGGGAGCGCGCGCGGGACGCACTTCCGGCGGGCCGGGCCGCGGCAGCGGGTGTACTTCCAGCCCGACGAGGTGTCGGCGGCGATCGTCACCTGCGGCGGGCTCTGCCCGGGGCTGAACACCGTCATCCGGGAGCTCGTCTGCGGCCTCCACGACATGTACGGCGTCACCAGCGTCGTCGGCATCGAGGGCGGCTACAAGGGGTTCTACGCGCGCAACACGGTGGAGCTCACCCCGCGCTCCGTCAACGACATCCACAAGCGCGGCGGCACGGTGCTCGGCACGTCGCGGGGGGGCCAGGACACGGCCAAGATCGTAGACAGCATCCAGGACCGGGGGATCAACCAGGTGTACATCATCGGCGGCGACGGCACGCAGAAGGGCGCCGCGACGATCCACGGAGAGGTGCAGCGGCGCGGGCTCAAGTGCGCGGTGGTCGGCGTCCCCAAGACGATCGACAACGACATCGCCGTGATCGACAAGTCGTTCGGGTTCGACACCGCCGTGGAAGAGGCCCAGCGCGCCATCGACGCCGCCCACGTCGAGGCCTCGAGCGCCGAGAACGGCGTCGGCGTCGTCAAGCTCATGGGACGCAACTCCGGCTTCATCGCCATGTACGCCACGCTCGCCAGCCGCGACGTCGACTGCTGCCTCATCCCGGAGTCCCCCTTCTACCTCGACGGCAAGGGCGGGCTCCTCGAGTTCGCCGAGAAGCGGCTCCGCGACAACGGCCACATGGTGATCGTCGTCGCCGAGGGCGCCGGCCAGGACCTGATCGCCAAGAGCATGCGCCTCGCCGACACACACGACGCCTCCGGCAACAAGGTGCTCCTCGACGTCGGCCTCTGGCTCTGCGCCAAGATCAAGGATCACTTCAAGAAGAAGGCCGAGTTCCCCATCACCCTCAAGTACATCGACCCGACCTACATGATCCGCGCCGTCCCCTCCAACGCCTCCGACAACGTCTACTGTTCGCTGCTCGCCCACAGCGCCATCCATGGCGCCATGGCCGGCTACACCGGCTTCACCGTCGCCCCCGTCAACGGCCGCCACGCCTACATCCCCTTCTACGTAAGCTCCTCCTCCATTATCCTTTCACCTCCTCCTCTCTGAATCTGATAATTTCCATGAATTCGATCTGAAATGGGTCACCATTGATTGATGTGGGTTGCAGAGGATCACGGAGAAGCAGAACAAGGTGGTGATCACAGACAGGATGTGGGCTAGGGTGCTCTGCTCGACGAACCAGCCATGCTTCCTCAGCCTCGAGGACGTCGAGAAGGCGGGGCAGGACGACGAGGAGCCGCACCTGCCGCTCGTCGAGGGCGAGAACTCGCTGGTCAAGGCCCCGCCGTTATTGTGTAATGGCGGCAATGGCGCCGCCGCTCTCTGCAATGGCGCGGCCTGAAGAAGTAGCACGTGTACCACACGAAGAAGACGAGCAAATCACACGGTTGTTGATGTAGCTGTAGAATTTTTTTTTTTCTCTAGATTCTTTTTGTTCATTCTTTTCTGTGCTTGCGGATATAGAGGAGGTATTGATAAAATGAGAATAATTGAAGATTCACGTGCCAATTGTTTGCAAAATTTTGTTGTTTCAGAGGTGTTCCCCAAATTATCTAGGGCTGCGGCTCTGGTGGTTCAACAAAATTTCATTAGGCCTTCAAATTCATGCGGAGAAAATGTGACCAAACAAGCAGCTGCTGCGTACAACACAGGCTTCTGCGACTAGCCCACTAGGATTATTGCTTGAGCTGGGAGTGGCAGGAGACTTGGAGCTGTGTGGGCTGGCCTAGAGCGTGTTGGGCTGAATGGATCATCCTAATAGCAGCAATAGGATAAGAATTTTTACTGTTACTAATTTAATTTTTTTTTTAATTTACAAAACTAATTTTCGGTTTGAATCATTTGCAAAACTAGTCTCTTGCCGCCCTGGGCCACGGCGGGATTTAAAAACCGCCGTGGCCCAGGGCGGCGAATGGCATCCCCGTCGCCCGGGCTAACGGCGCCGTCCGCCGTTAGCCCCGGGGAGGCCACGTGGATTCGCCGCCCTGGGGGACGGCGGCGAATGCCCCCAGGGGGCCGAATGCAAAATTACATTCGCCGCCGTCCCCCAGGGCGGCGAATGTAATTTTGCATTCGGCCCCCTGGGGGCATTCGCCGCCGTCCCCCAGGGCGGTAAATCCACTGGACCCTCCGCCCAGCAATCGGACGGTCCGTTCGCACAGGGAAGCAATCGGACGGTCCGTTCGCACAGGGATCGGATCAAACCGTTCCCTCCCGATCGGACCATTGCCCAGCCCAGGCCTCGGCCCCCTGCAGCCATTTGCAAATTACCAAATTTGAAATTTTGTTGCTAATTTTTCACCCCAAAATTATTGAAAATTTATTTGTCAAAATTAAATTCTTAAATTTTATTTATTGCGCCATTGCATTTATTGAGTCGATGTTTAAAAAAAACCAAATATCATATACTGTTCACGTCGTGAAAAGAACTTGTCAAACTGAGGGTATTCCCGGATCGGCACTCGCATTCCAGTCCTCGTATGTCTGGATTGGCACTCGCAATCCACTCCTCCCCGTCTTTCGCCTACACGCTTAACAAAATTTAGTTTTAATCGTGGTTTAGGTATGTTTTTGACAGTTTTTTTTATAATCCGACGATGGTGGGCGTTGGTTTGTAAAATCGTGCTGATCATTTTTTCAAGTTTATTTTTGGTAAAACTTAATTAATGACATGGTAATAGGCCGGTCCGTTTTAATGACATGATAATAGGTAGATGCGAGCCATTCGCATTGCGGCATGATGAATGCGACACCCATAGTACGAAATACAACAAGCGAGACTACATTGTTAGCAGTACAATGTATCTGAAGGATGGGATCGAGTCTACAGGAGGTGAATATGGACATGACAAATTTAAACAAGTAATGCGAGACCTATAAATAAATAAATACAACAATAGCCCCTAGGTCATACGCCTCCTCGTCCTCCTAGGCTGCGCTCGCACGTGCCCGCGCGAGTACGTCAGGCGGTCCGCCGGTACCCACGGGTAGCTCGGACCGCCTGAGCAGCAGGGAAGCACCGGCGTCGTGCGGCTGTGTGTGCGGTGCACCTCCGAGCTGTGACGACCCGATCACGTCCTGCTCCGGAAGGAGGTCGTCCTCGGTAGAGATCCAAGCAGAGGTGCTCGGGCAGATCCCCGCCAGTGTCCCCCAGGTGGAGGTGAGATCCGGTGCGTGGGTCTGGTAAGAAAATCTCGTGTTAGCCGCATAAAAAATGCAATTAGTTATGTAGAATAGGTTCAATCCTGACGTACCTGACAATCCTCGCCCGATCGTGGAGGCTGCCGACCTCGATCCTCCGGCGGTACCAGAAGGACCTGCTCCCCACGACGTACTGGCCCTGCAGAACCCGCCGCTCCTGCCGATGTCCCTTCACCATGGGGACCTCGCATAGGTATCTGCATCGGTGGGACTGCATCGGGACGGCGACAACTCAGAGCTCGGACGACCGAGCGCATCGTGTTGCACATCCGGTCGAACGTGATCGTCTGCTCCTGCTGCGTGAGAGGGATGCCAGCCTGTAGGCGCTGCCGGCAGTAGGTCCAGCTCCGTGTGGACCTGCCTAGCATCGTCCGCCTGTTCAGCAGGACATGCATGGTTAGTTGCGCGTGGAACCTACCATTGAAAATAGTATGAAAACCATTGACTCACCGCGCGGAAGTAGTCCTGGTCGCGGTGCGTCGGGTATGCGTCTCGCACCCCCGCGACGTGCGCCTGTGGAGCGTCGGGAGTGTACGTCACCCGTAGTCTGGTACGGGCCTGGTACCAGGAAAGGTACTGCTCGTACCTGGCGGCTGTGTAGGGGTGCAGCTCCGTGATGACGTCCTCCGTGGCTATGAGCCAGTCGTTGATGTAGTCGACGACGGTGGGTCTCCACAGCCTACCGGCGCCTGGCCACGCCGACTTAACCTGCAGAGCACAACCGGTGACACAATGCATAACAATACGGAATATTCATTTCCACGTATACCTGTGAACGTGTTGCGGTACGCCCCTGCGTTGATGATGGCCGAAGGTCTGTCGCATACCGAACTGCCGCATCACACTCTGCGGGCAGTGCGGCTCGACAGAAATGTCGAACAGCATCGGCGTCATCGTCATCCAGTACGCCTGGTCCCTGGTGCAGAGGGACGACAGCCCGTGCGGCGCACGCGCGTGCCTCGCCTCGGCGCTGTACGGCTCCCAGACAACGTCGTCGTCCGTGATCCTGTCGAACTCCATGACGAAGTCTGGGTACGACTTCTGCGTCTGCACGTGAGCGTACCGACGCTACAAACAGGAAAAGAGTTCTCGTTAGTCCAAGTAACATAAAAAACCATTACCGTTCTAACACCGAACATACCTCACGACGACACCACACCGTCCCCATCGTCGGATAGTCCTCCGGTAGGACACCCACGTACAGGCTAGCCTCGTACGGACTGTGGTCCACAACGGGGCGGCCGATCGCGAACCGCTCTGCGCCCAGAGCTGTAGGAGGAGTGGACAACCCGTGAAGACCGCTTCTGGCTCGGTCTTCCTGCAGCCGTCGCACAGACCCCTGTACGTGGCGGCAAGGACTGCCGATCCCCAACTGTACTGGGGAACAGCACCGTCCTCGGCGTCGGCTATCTCCCTCGCGTAAGGGATCAAGCCCTTGTCGACTGCGTGGCCGTGCGAGTTGGTGAACATCACCCACCCGAACACCCACAACAGGTACGCCTCCAGGCTCCTCTGCAGTGAGTACGCGTCGGCCTCCGGTGCTAGCTGATCAGGCTGCGTTAACATATAACGAAGTAGACACTGTAATTCTAGTACGGACTGAAGGACGAACATAAAACAACAATAAAGCATTCTTACCGTATAGCTCAATACCCAAGCCTGAGGGGGGCCCGCATGCGTGTACGGGGAGATGTCGCCGACGAGGGGAAGCCCTGGAGCACGGTGAACCGGGGCGAACCGCTGTAGGATCTCCTCTCGCCACGCCTGGAGCCCGTCAACTGGCCCCACCGCATCGCCTGCTAGAGGCAGCCCAAGGAGGAAGCTGACGTCCTGCAGCGTGGGGGCCATCTCACCGCACCGGGAGGTGGAAGGTGTGCGTCTCCGGTCTCCACCGGTCCACAAGAGCTGTGAGGAGCGACCGGTCGATAGCCCACTTCTTCGTCGGGTCATTCGCTCCACCGCGGCTGCTACCAGCCTACACAGCGGCAGAAGGCCTGCCTCCCGCAACCTGACAATCAAAACAAAGCAAGTTAGTAAGTTGACATATACAGATTCACAGTACAACGTTCGTACGTACCTAGTCGTGAACCTGTCGTCCACGGGAAGTAGTCGCCTGGAAGGTCGAGGACGTAAGGTACCGAGCTCGAGGTTCTGCACCGCCGAGAGAAACGACCGGTGGGACTGATCGGTGGCGTGATCTAGCAGCTCAGGCGTCTGGTAGTCCATACCTGTAAGGAAAAAGAAGCGGAACGGATTAGCTCATTTAAACATAGTGCATTATAGTCAGCAAATTAACAGAAAATTAACACATTATAGGGAGATTACATCATCAACGAGTGGCTATACTAGACAACATAACCCGAGGGTGCACGAGGACGCCTGCGACGACGCTGCCTATCAGTGGTGCCTTCCCCAGTTGGCCGCCTTCCGTCGGCGCCTGATCCCTCCATAGGAACTTCCGCTGCACTTGGGGCCTCGGCGTCTTTCGTGCACTTTTTGTAGGTATGTCCTCTCCTCTCCACACCTACTGCAACGTTGAGCGCTAAACGCCGGCCTCGGATTCGTCCATATCATTGCGTATCCTCCGTGTCTGACGTCGGCCTTTATTGTTCCTTGCCTTCGTCGGGTCAGGGATGTAATAAACTTGGACTTGTGTCTTCAGTGAAAGTGCCGACGATGCCGAAACCAAAGATCTCGGTACTCCATGTATGCATGATTGCTTCCTTTTTGAAGTACGGAGACACATATTGGCGTTCATCAATGCCGCACTCCCCGCAAGCGGCAATGACATGAGAACAGGGCTTGTGGTACAAGCTTGGTTTTCCGGCAGGAGCACGTGCATGTCCCATCTTCCTTTAGGACACACTCTTGTATAGGCTCCCTTGCGAATATGCCACGCCTGGACCTGTCGGCACACAATATCTCAAATCTACGCTCTCGTGTGCCCTGCACTCGGACTCGGTGCTCTCTTGCCTTCTTGCATTTGTCCTCAAGGTACTGTGTCATTTTGGTGCGAACCAAAGGTTTCCATCGGCCATAGATGGGCCATTCTGTCTGCACCTGTCGTGGAAGTACGTCTGTGTTTTATGTAGGATGAACTCCACGATGGCAACAAGGGGGAGTTTGCCGAACACCACGCATGACCCAGTTGTACACCTCTGCAAGGTTCGTGGTCATTATGCCGTACCTTGCTCCACCTTCATCGTACAGCAATGCCCATTTCTCCTTCGGCTCGTGCTCGATCCACTGCGAAAATCTGCTAACCGAGGAACCGGGCCTCCTTCTGAATGTACCGTCATCGGTGGGAAGTGCATCTAGAGCTTCAGGGCGTCAACACCTCTAGCTGGGGGTCTTGCAGAACTCTCGCGTCTATATTTGGCTGTCAGCTCATCAAGTCTCCTCCACAGCTCATTGAACTTCTTCTGTTGATTCTGGGCGCACAAACGTTTGAACATGGCATCAGCTCCTTGTTTCTGAACTGCTTATAAAAGTTTGCGCCCATGTGACGCATGCACCATCTGCTCTTCACATCTTCCCACACCGGAGGGTATCCTTGTCTGCGCAGTTCCGTTTCGCAGCTCCTGAATTGCACGCAGCATCCCTGGATGACGGTCATGTATGAGACATACATCTGGCTCATCCACCACCTTTTCCTTAACCAGCTTCAGAAACCAGTACCAACTCTCTGTGTTCTCGCCCTCGACGAAGGCAAAGGCCACTGGCAACACTTGGTTGTTCCGTCTACTCCGATTGCCGTCAACATTTGCCCTCTGTATTTTTCCAGTTAGGAATGTGCCGTCGATGCAGAGAATGGGCCTGCAATGAACAAATGCAAACATGCAACGCTGTAGAGAGAGGAAGGCCCGCTGAAGGACGCTCTGCCAGGACTTGATAACGATGGGAAACTTTTGATTTCGGAGTAGCTGCCAGGATTCCTCGCACAGATGGTTTGCGCAGTAGACGAGGCAAATTTATTGTACGAAGCTTCAAAACTACCGAATTCTCATTTCAATTATCTTCTGTTTTGGCCTCCATGCCTTGGCATATGTAATGGTGTACTTGTACTTGTATACTTCTCTCGATGCGGTGGCTACCAGATAATTGCCTTGGGCGTGGGCTCTCGAACCGGAGGTTCTCCACAACAGCATAATACAGCTCTGAAGCGATGAATGCAGATGATATGTTCTTGTGGTACTTGAACACCCGGAAGATGGCAGTTGTGCTCCGTCACGATTGACACGGACAACAGTCGTCATATTTCTTCCTGGATGCGTACATCCTCCATGGACATCCATCGCTTGAACTTGCACATTTCACTTCGTACACCGATCTTGTGGACTTTGATACCCAGAACTCCTCCCAAGTGACACGGCCACATCTTTACAGCCTCTGTCAACTGTGCTTTTTCGGCGTATCTAGCGCCTTGCACCACTTCATTCTGCTGATACTCCCTGCCACGGTGTGCCCCTCTGAGACACGAGTCCGGAGAAGTCCTCGTTGTCCCATTCTGCCGGGTGGTACATCGTCCTCCGAAGAATCATCATCCTCCATATGCTGCAGGTTCTGAGTCTTCAATTTCCATCTCCTGTATAGACCTGGGTGTCTCTCCCCTTCATCTGCAAACCCCCCCGGTCCATGTCTTCTTGGCCTCCTCCTCTCCGGCACCCTCGTCTTCTGCCTCATTTTGCTCCCCTGTTCATCGGGCCTTCCGCTGTACTCGGACCAGCCTGATCAATGCTGACCACGTCATGCACTACACTAGGATGCTCGGTGCCCATCCTCGTGCAGTGCACTCTCAAACAAAAATACCCAGCTGGCCGTTGAATCTATTGGCATCAATTCCCACCAAAAACCTTCCACAGCCCAGCTAACCAGTGCGTAACCGTAATTGCATTTACTTGAGGATCTACTCCGAATCCCCTCATTAACCAATTGTAAACTCCAGGAAAACTTCTCTCAGCTGGAGCTATACGATTCCTTTGTGCTACGTTGAACTCCGATAAATCTACCCCATATTGTCCTTGTCTGACATTTCCTTCACCGTGATATATCGCGAATACAACTCTATTTTGCCATTTCTGTTCACAAAAAAGATTTTATTAATCTGTACTAATCAATATTCGTTCCATAAAAAGGCTATACGTATGAGTCAAACCATTACGTTTTCCTATATTTTACAAACTGACCCAGCGGCGCTAATAAAGTTATAACGCTAGGTTTATCTAACGTGTCAAAATGACGTATACCAACGATGGCCATGGCGGAGCATATTTATTTTTAAAATAACTACAATTTACTACTTCTCCGCTATGTTTTTCTAGTACGGCCAAATAAATTTAACACTAACGATGGTTATGCCAAACCGCTAATATTTTCATACTATATTGGATATTACACTATAAGTCTACTACTAATTAACATTTGTTTAAAAAATTGACTACATAACAGAGGGAGATCAAAAAAATACCTGGATTCGGCTAAAAAATCTGCGAGGGCTTCGCCGCTGTACTTCTCCTCCTTTCCCTCGGTTCTATTGGACGAACGCTGGAGGCGGAGGGGAGAAATGACGAGCGGGCGACTGCAGGAAGGGATTTTATAGGTGCTGGCAAAAAAACCGCCTCCCCCAGGGCGGCGAATGGCTATACCCGCCCTGGGGGACGGCGGCGAATGCAATTTTGCATTCGGCCCCTGGGGGCATTCGCCGCCCTCCCCAGGGCGGCGAATGGGACGGCGGCGAATCAATTTTGCATTCGGCCCCGGGGCATTCGGCCTCTCCGTCCAGGGCGGCGAATCCAGTGGCGTCCCCGGGGCTAACGGCGGCCGCGCCGTTAGCCCCGGTGACGGGGATGCCATTCGCCGCCCTGGGCCACGGCGGTTTTTAAAATCCCGCCGTGGCCGCAGGGCCGGCAAGAGACTATTTTGTAAATGATTCAAAACCGAAAATTAGTTTTGTAAATTAAAAAAAAATTAAATTAGTAACAGTAAAATTCAATAAGGAAGTAATCTGGCAAAAAAGGAAAAAGTATGGCCGGACCAATATAATTGAAGGAGATTTGTTCTCATGCCACATGCAATATGATATGTAGCCCCCTGGTCCGCACGCTCTCACAGCCACCAGGATGCAGCTCCCTCCTCGACCTTTGAGCTTCGTAGCTTGTGGAGCGGTGGCTAGGCGGCGTTGGGACTTGGGGCTTGGGGTGTGCCACGGCAGTGAGCCGGTGACGCTGACGCGGTGTGCGGTGCGAAGTCGGAGGGCGGGTGGTCGAGTGGACGGGCGGTGAGCCAGTGAGTTGTGACAGCGATGGGGGCAGGCGGGCGGGTGGGTGTTGCAGCGGCGTTGAGGGTGGCTGTGGCTAGCAGAGTTGGGGACGGACGGGAGTCGGTCGTCGGTCAGGCCGTCGGGTGCCGGGAGGGAGGGTAGAGACTGGGATTTGGGAAATTGGGGGCTTGGTGACTTGTGGGTGAATTGGGCCACATGGCTGGCCCATCAGAGAGATTTAGAGGAGGGAGGCGGGAGTAAGGCCTAGGACAATGGGCCTTTTGTTCTTGGGTTCAATATTACCTTCTTTTTTCTTTTTTTGTAGGTATATGATGTATACACTATATATACCCTATTTATTTTTTTGTCAAAATCTTGGGTATACATCTGAATACCCTTGAATTACAGTGGGCCCGCCCTGGGTAGTCATACATCCGAGGTGGCAAAATAGCACTTGCCACTTAACTATATGTCATATGACAGCAAATTTTTCATAATTGAAATACCATATTTGTATCTATCCCGAACTCCCACTAGCAAAAAAAAGTGTACTACATTCTCGTTCCGATCAGACACTACTACGAAAATCATTTTTAGAGGCGGGCAACATGATTTACCAATGCGGGCCACCAGCTCGCCTATACAAGGGGCTTGCACAATGGTGCTGAATACACACACATTTGCAAAAGGCCGCGTGCGGAAAGATTTTCCGCAGGCGGGCCACTTAAAAAGCCCGCTTATGGAAAGGGTTTCCATAGGCGGGGAAGTAAAGAGGCCCGCCTATGGAAATAATTTCACAGGCGGACCACTTAATAAACCCGCCTGTGGAAAAGCTCTCCACAGGCGCATCATCAAAGATGCCCACCTATAGAAATGCTTTGCACAGGCGGCATGCCTACGTCGGCTGCCTTTGCACAAATTTGGTGTTTTGTCCCCCGTGAAAAGTTTTAATTTTTCCCGCCAATATGAAATTTTCCCACCTTTTTATTTTTTCAATTTATATATATAATTCTTTCATATATTTATTATATAATTGTATATATATGAGACATATCAATAGTCATCGCATCAAATAATAATTACAATAATATTTTATGTACATAATTAAATTTCATTACACATATATACCATTATTTCATGCACCATGTATTTACACATAGATCATCATTTCATGTACATATATATACATAAAATAATCTTGTTTCATTCTGCACACACGACAAATGGTCACTAGTAAGTACTTAAATTAAATGCCTCTCCCACTCAGCAAGAGTTTTAATATTTTCATCCGTCGCAAGTATGTCTTGATGGTTGAAGAACCGGCTACACCTGTGAAAGCATTCGTACTGGATGAAGCAGCACATGTTGCGACAAATGTTCTCAATCTGCTTATCTTCTAGTGCCTCGCCGTAATTAGGGATCATGGGCAACTTCAACAAAATATTGATAATTACACAAGAAGAGAATTATATTACGTATAGTAATATATATAATCACAAAAATTATAAATAGGTGAGAATCGTAGTACATATATCTTCGCAATGCGTATTATACCTCTCATTGACCCTCAGGAACTCGCACACATAATATCCACATAGTATGCTGCCTTTAGGTTGCTTGTGACACTTTAAATAATTAAAACATGAAATTAGATAACACATGTAAATTAGTTGTTCAATTGTTAAACATATACTTATTTCAAGGTAGAAAGTGAAGATATAGATTGTTTGTACTATAGGAAATTTTGTATAGATGAACATCTTCATCCTTTTTACTTCCTGTTCGCCGCCCTCGTTGATGTAAAATTTGTATGTGATGTTCAAACAATTAAATTGACACACACACACACACACACACACACACACACACATATATATATATATATATATATATATATATATATATATGTATATGTATGTATGTATGTATGTATAGTTAGAACTACATATGAAATCATTGTACATATATATGCCAAGCATCAATATATAATTATGTATGTACGAGGAATAAATTTTGATATAGTATTTTCTTACTTAATGATAATTTGTATGAATTCCTTATATGTCTTCTCGTCCTTGTCGAGTGGGTTGAGGACTGTCATGCTGGCAAACTTCGGATACAACAATATGCAGCTGAAGTGGTTGCTACAGGAATAATACACAACTTATTCATGAATCGAGCAATATATCGAACTCACTAAAAGTTGTACGGAACCATTATGCATCTCTTATATTGCATTGGCATCATCACTCATCCAATGTAGGCTGCTACATCCATTTTCTTTTGCAAGTGCATATTCCGTAAGATTGCGTCCTTCTTCTTTTTGTTTTTCCCTTATAGCACAGTAGACGTGTTTGCATCCATCTTGACTGTGTGGTTAGGCTGTGAAACTCTTGTTGGATCAAGATACCCGAGTGGTATCCCCAATTTTTGGGAATCGTTTCATTGCATTCTACAAAGAACAAAGAGTCAATATATTTATAGTGTACTTATCGTATAAACACATGACGGCAATTAAAATGATGTAGCATACTTATTTGCACTTATAGGCACCATACAACCACGGGATTGACGTTGAGTCTTTGGCGTCGGTACACGGCGAACATGTCCTCGAAGTCTATGAAGATAATGCCCCCTCCGCTGCAAAATGTTTCTGGAGGGACTTGTATAATGATCGATCTGATGCCGTTTGCAGAAGCACGCATGTACCACTAACGAAATATTTTTATTTCCCAAGGACCACTTAGAATCTCCCATGACAGTAGGAAAGCCTTACCATTCATGAAGTCCACTGGGATATCGTTTGTAGGAGTGAAATTCAATTGTGGGTGGTTTTTAGGAGCGAACAAGCTGACTGAAGAGGACGCTACTTTCTTCTTATAGCTTGTTAGCCACTTCACCTCTGGGCATTTACCCTTGTCATGTGTTGTAAACCTTTGAGACACTAGAGCATGGGGTTGAGCTGTTGTCATCGTTGTAGCAACCATCTCATTGGAGCTTGGATCTAGAGGCGTTGTGGTTTCTGGCGAGTTGTAGCTAGGCTGTTTAGGAGTGGCTTGCTCGTCGTTGGTGGTTGGCTGAGGAGCCGCAGGAGATGATTGATCTATCAAGGGTGATGGGTGAGGAGCCGCAGGAGACGATTGGCTGAAAGTTGGTGGGAGAGGATAAGACGACGATGGTTGGATGGTAGGTGGTGGAAGAGGAGTAGTAGATGGCGATGGTTCGCTGGGAGGTGGTGGAAGAGGTGTAGGAGACGGCGACGGTTTGGTGAGAGGGGTTGCAAGAGGAGCCACCGGAGAAGGTTGGCTCTGAGCCAGCGACAAAGGTTGGCTCGGAGGTGTTGCAATATGAGCCACTGGAGGTGCTGCAATATGAGCCACTGGCAAAGGTTGGCTACGACGTTGGCTTGCCTGCAGCATAGTACTGGTTAGAATTATATCTTGTCGATGCCAAAGTATGTACCGCCTAATCGCGTTTCCGAGCAGTTGGACCCTATCTGGCATGGCGATGTCTATCTCATATGCAATGTGCTCGGACCTGATATCACCCACTAAAACTTGGGCGTAATCATGTGGGATGGGGTGGCTGTGGTAGGTACAGTCTGGAGTTGCAATTGCTGTGGCCAGCTCTAGTGTTCTTCCCGCCCTTCTGACCGGAACATGTAGCACACATGGTGTATCATCAATGATGTCATCCACAAGATATCTCTAGGATGGCATTGATGTTCTTTTGTCTCTTTGTTGTTTTGCCAAAAACAACCTTGATGTTCTGTACTATTTTGAACACAAGGTGCCCACTGCATTCCTTAGGTGTAGTATCAATCTCTTCCATCTTGTCAAAAATATGTCGCCATCATGCGGTATCTATGCCCACTCTGGAAGAACTGTCTGTGCCGCATGTCACACTTCTTGGATGATGGAAGGAACTTGTAAAAGGTTTCATCCAAGCATTTTACACATCTTGTCTTCCCTTTAATCTGTCCTAGTAGTGAAAACATTGCGGGATAGTTGTTAATGGTAACAAAAATTATCACCCTTAGCATGAAGTATTCCTGTAGGTACTCATCCCATATACGGATCCCTTTGTTCCACAACCTTGCTGTATCTTACATCAAAGGATCAAGAAACACATCTATATCGATACTAGGTTGTCGCAGGCCTTGTATAAGGATTGACAGGAGAAAACACTTCCGCTTATGCCAAAGGTATGTTGGAAGGTTGTATATGGTCATGATGACTAGCCAAGTGCTGTGTGAGCTACTCAAGTCACTGAAAGGATTTATTCCGTCTGTACTCAGTGCAAACCTTATATTTCTCAGCTCCATCGCAAAATTTTGGTATAGGGTATTGAAGTTTTTCCACTGCTAGCCATCTGCAGGGTGTCGAAGCTTCCCATCCCTCTTGCACTTGTCATGATGCCAGCGCATCAATTCTGCGTCCCTAGGATTCGAGAAAAAACGCATCAAGCAATCGGGCACAGGCAAGTACCGCATCACAATGGCAGGAATTCTTCTCTTCCTAATGTCATCGGAAGTAGTATCTTCAACGTTATTACATCTGTCGGTATTTTTCTTCCAGCTCTTCGTTTTGGATGAACCATTCTCGGCCTCGCATAAATCATCATTGCTTTTGTACTGACTGGCCTGGCATGTTGGGCATCTCTCTAGCAATTCAAATGCTTTACGGTACAAGATACAGTGATTTGGATACACATGAAATTTCTGCACACCCAACGATAAAGGATAGATTAGCCTTTTCGCTTCGTATGTGTTTCTTGGCACGACATTAGGCTAGGAAGCAAGTCTCCTAAGAGGCTCAAGATTTTATTGAAGCTGCTATCGGACCAATAGTTGTTAGCCTTCAACCTTAGAAGTTCAAGCACTGAACACAACACCGTGAACTCCTCGGCACAACCCTTTTCCTTATCATACAAAAGATCCTTCGCTACCTTCTGTAACATCTTGAAATTATTTAAGCCTTTCACCACCCCTGTTAGCACTTCTGGCTCAACATGGTGCAACATCTCCTCCAGATTGAAATCCTCATCATTAGATACATTATATAACAAACTATGATCATTATCCTCCATCATCGCATCATCAGCATCATCCATAATCACATGATTACCATTCACTCCGTATGTAGCATCGTGGTCACATGGTGCAGAGACGGCGTTTTCACCATGATGGGTCCAAACCGTGTAGTTCTCAACAAAACTACGCTTCAACAAGTGGGATCTAATTGTATTTGGATTTCCCATGCTTTTTGGTTCCTACAATCAACGCATGGATACTTTATTTCCTTTTTCTTCAGAGACAAGGCATGCTTCTTAGCGGATTCCATAAATTGACATAATTTTGTAATATAAGATGGATGCAGTCTTGCCATATTATACATCCATGCCCCGTAGTCCATCTACAAAGCAAATTTAATTGATTTAAAAGATATTCCTTGTTATTACAAATTTCATTAACACATATGCTGAAATAATTATTTCCCAAATTTACTTAGTAATACAAATATTTTATCTTTTTTACAAAATAAATTTTGATCATTGTACAAATGAACAAAGGATCTAATATTTTTTGGTCCAAATACACTAGATCTACTCTTCATCAATATTGGAGATCGAGTTGGTCAAAATAGATCTAGTCTAGGTCTACCCTAATGTACACCTTCCCCAATTCTATATCTAGACTACCTAGATCTAATTAATTATGAGTAGATCTATATAATTAAGTGATTTTAATCTAACTAATTGAGTTCTTTAATTGAATCTACGGTAGATTTGATCTATTTGAGCTCCAAATTTTTAGAAATATATTCATGTCCAATATATGTTATGGATGCCATGGGCCCCGGGTACCTCATGGGCAACTTTGTGGCCACTCGGATAGAGGATGGCCCTAATCCTGTAATTAGGGATATGACAAGACTCGGTGCATATTACCTTGTATGATAATGAAAGGGATATAGTCCTAGTCGGGTACATTGTATTCTTGGAAGGGGATCCCTTGGTCGGATTCGGCTGGGACTCCTACCTTGTAATCTTGCCTCCTCAGTATATAAGGAGAGGCAAGGAGCCCCTTAGGGCAGAACGATCTCACCAGAGAAAACACCACAATCTCATTAGAGAAACCTCAAAGACAATACATCACAGCTGGAAGTAGGGTATTACCTCACCTTGAGGGCCTAAATCAGGATAAATTGTTTCATGTTCCTTTGCAATCCATCAAGTTTAGGTCTCACGAGTAGCCCCATATAATTATTGCCGATACAAAGCATCGACAGTTGGCGCGCCAAGTAGGGGCTTCGTCCAGATCATGTTCATCAAGCCTGATGGATCTAATCATCGGAGTTGACGGCATCAAGTTCTTTCCCGGGCAAACAATCAGCTTCGGGAGCCTCGACTTTGTCACTGACAAATTCGGTGACCTCACCCTCACCGACTCGGATTCGACCTGATCGGCTAGGAACGAAGCCAACTCCGCGCTAGTCGGCCTACTCAATGCTGCAGCTATCTTCGGCGACCTGCTGCGGTGATTCCCAAGATTCATGAATCTAGGGACAACTCTTTCTCCTGGCATTCGACTCGGACTCGGCTTTGAGCTAGCTGAGATCGGGCTAGGGAAGGAGGAGATCGTCAATCTCCTGTTCGGACTCAACAATGCCGTGGATAATTTCAATCTTACTTCTGTCAATGTTTTACACCAGCAAGATGAATATAGGGCTACTCGTCGGATCGAAACTCGGTGGACTGCAAAGGAACACGGGGAGTTTATACTGGCTCAGGCCCTCGATGTGAGGTAATATCCTACGTCCAGTTATGGTGTATTCCTTTGAGGAAGTATGATTTTGATGAATCTCTGTATGCCCTTAGGGGGCGCCCTGCCTCCCCTTATATACTGGTGGACAGGGGTACAAAGTAGGAGTCCCAGCCAGACTACGGCCAAGGGATTTCCTCTTAGAGATATAACTCACCTGACTAGGACTGTATATTTCTTATCGTACAAGGCTAAGTCTGCCGGGCTCTATCATATCTCTAATTACAAGGCTAGGTCCATCCTCTGTTTGAGTGGCCCATATGCTTATCATGAGGTACTCGGGGCCCATGGCCTCCACAGCAGTCCCTGAGACCTTCATAGTTGAGTCACAGCTGATGCCGAGTGCTCATCCTCCACGGTGAAGATTGCTCGAGTGCATTGCTCCCGAGTACTCTTTGTCTGAGTGTTTCTTCTTCCCGAGTCTTGCTTCATGTCAGCTGACAGCGAGGCTATAAAGGGCTCCATGTAGAAGTATGAATAGTGTGCGCCGAATAGGCGCACCTATTAGGTATAGCCCCCGACTTTGTGCTTAATTGTGAAACAATTAAACATAAAGTCAAATATCTTTAACCTTGTAGTCTTTCCCGAGTAGTATACTACTGGTATATGAGACTCTTCAGCATCATTTCAGCCGAAAAATATTTATAGTCTTTCCCGAGTAGTATGTCACTCGGAAATTAGACTCTTCAGCTTCATGTCAGCTGAAAAAAGGTTTATAGTCTTTCCCGAATAGTATACTACTCAGAAGTTAGACTCTTCATCGTCATGTCGGTTGAAAAAATATTTGCTCATGGCAATTGTTGGCCAAGCATGTAAGCCGAGTACCACTTTATGAATTTTAATCCAACATGTGGTCAGGTGTACTTGAGAAATAACTGCATCCCCAATTTTAATGAAGACCAACCTATGACCCTTATAAGGATATATCCTCAATACCTGGTGGATAATACAAATACTCGAATACATGTGTTCAGCAATTAGACCTTCATGAAGCATATCTGATTACCCAATCGGTTCCTGTTGGTAGTACCAGCACTACGATTTTAACACAGCCAGCGAGTGGCCCACATTGAGCGTGCTATTTTAGAAACTCATATCTTTGTGACCCAGTACTGACTTTATAGGCCCAAGCCCACTTTTTAGTACAGGCTCTATAAAGGCGGGGGGAGAGAGAAAAGATTTCCTCATCTTCTCCAATCCACCAATCGTTTCGTCTTCTAGCTTCCGCACCGAAATTTCGCACCTCGCCTCGCTAGGGTTTGCCATTGCTAGCTCTTTCCCATTGAAACTCGGGCAATTCTGCTCCTCCGCGTCTATTCCAAGCCCCCAATAGGATTTCCCCCAAATTTCCTTGCCTCGAGCCATGCCGAGAGCGTCAGAAATTCCGGAGGTGACCGATAAGACTTGGCCGACTTCAGACTGCGGGTCAACTAAGCTGAAGTTCCTGGAGAAGCAACTGAGATTGCAAAGCCGCGAAATCATCCATTGGCATCCGGCTGAGGGGGAATCGATCCCGGTGCCCCAATCGGGTGAGACTATTGTCTTCGCTTCCTTCTTTGATTGGGGTCTTTCTCATCCTTCCTCGGACTTTTTGCGCCAACTTCTTTCTTTCTATGGGCTGGAGTTGGTAAATCTAAACCCCAACTCCATCCTGCAAATCTCTATATTTGCAACTCTTTGTGAATGTTTTCTAGGTGTGGAACCCCATTTCAATCTATTCCGATATCTGTTCCACATCAAACCCTAGCCCTCTAAGAACAAGGTCCAGGTGATAGGGGGAGCCGGCATCCAGCTAAGAAATGAAATGAAAAAGATATATCTTCATCTTCCCTTGAAAACTTCCCTTACAGACTGGCATAAGGAGTGGTTCTACTGTTCTGATCTAGAACCCTCTCTGCCACCATTTACTGGTTTGCCTCCGGTGGCCTCGCCCAACTGGACTTCTGTGCCCAGCTTTGAGGAGATGGGGCAAGTGTATATGCTGATGGACAAAGTTGACAAGCTGAAGGGCTCTGGACTGACAGGTCCCTGGGTGGCCAGATGCTTCCTGACCCGGCGTATCTGGCCATTGAAGCTGAGAAGCCACTTCGGTTGGGATTACCAGGGGAAGGATGATCCCAGCTGAGAGTACCGAGATCTGACTGACAAACACAAAGTGACCGACATCTTGCTCAGTTATTTCTCCAGTGGGGTGGTTAAAACTGAAGATGCAGAACGCTCCATCGCGGCTTACAGCCAAAAACGGCCTCGTCCAGAGGTAACTCTTGCTGATGTTAATTTGCTGTCCATCTGTGATGTATGCTTGTAGATGTGTACCCATGATGGCTCTGCAATGTGTGATGTATGTTGTTAAACCACTTGCAGACTTGTAAGGAATTTGATGAAGACTCCCAAACTCTGTTAGCCATGAAATCAAAGAAAAGGCCATTGAGTCCTTCTGCCGCCCAGCTCGACCCCAAGAGAGCGGGGAAGAAGCTTGTCGAAGACTCGGGCAAGAAGAAAATTTGTAGGCCGAGTGCTGCAGCCGGGAGCCTGAAGATTAAAGACACCACCAGCACAGCTCCCAGGCCGCCGAGTTCAAGATCTAGACCGGCGCCATCAGGCTCAGCAACATTGAGCCCAAGGGCGGTACCGCCGAGTACAAGATCGTCATCAAGCCATAAGGTGGCGCCACCGAGGATCCTAGTGCCCCAGCCGGCCACACCAGAAACTGGGCCAACTAGGACAAGGACGCCACCGCTGACTGCCTCGCCATCCAGCCCGACAGTCGGCAGCCCTCCACTGCCGACAGCTGGAACTCCCGGATGGAAGTACAAAATCTCCAAGAGGTAAGTAACTTGTGGATCTTCTAAAAATCTTGTTCAGTATAGTAATGTCTTGACATTCAACTCATTATGCAGGAAACGAGCCAATATTGGTCTCAAAGAGACCACAACGGGCTGCTCCCGTTGTCGAGCCAGCCTCGGCCGAGCCAACCCCAGCGAGCTCATCTGCCGAGCCGACGATTGTCCCATCTGTAGAGACTGAGGCGGTCCCGACAGCAGGGCTGCTAGCGCCGGCAGACCAAGGGGCAGATACTGAAGCAGTAGCTCCAGCCCCCGAGCGAGTTCCCGAAGCCCCATCAGCTGCCGAGTCAGGGGCCAGGGCCATGTCGCCGTCTGTGTCATTGTCATCTTTAGAGGAAACAGTTCTCCCCAGGCTTGAAGCCCCTCGTCGCAGGTTCCCAAGAACGTTCCACTGGGTAACTCCCGAGGGAACCACGAAATGTTACGAGCATGATGAAGAGGCAGCCGAGAGGGAGCGCAAAGTTCTTCTTCGTGCCGCGATTGCCGCGTCCCGGGGGGTCCAGGTATGTAGCGAGTCTTGAAATGTTGAGTCCCCGACGATTTCTGTTATTTCTGGTATTCCACCGACTGACTCTGCTTTGCTTTGTTTTACCCTGAGCAGAAAATTGTCGACCACTCGGAGAAGATAAACGAGATCCTGACCCAGCTTGCCCCCTAGCTCTAGCGATTGGGCCAGCTCCAGACCTCGAAGGCCGACTTGGAGCGGTCTAGCCAGGAGAGGGAGACTTGGATGAGGGGAGCCATTGACCAACTCAGGGGTGAGAATTGGGCTCTAGCTAACAAGATTAGAAGTAAGTCTCCTGTATTTGTCTTCCCGACTAAGTCCCATGTATATTTCTCCAGCTTTATTGTTTCCCGACTGCCTAGTTGTGTCTTGACTGTAATCTCGAGCTCTCGACTATTCTGATATACAGCCCTCAAAGCTGAGTTGAAGACCCGAATAGAGGGGAAAACCAAGCTGAAGGAGGCCGAGAAAGCCAAAGCCAATCTCGAGAAAGACAAGGCTGAGCTGGAAAAGGCCAAAGGCAAACTCGAGAAAGAAAAAACCGAACTGGAGAAGGCCAAGGCCAAGGTGGAGGCTGACTACAAAAGTAAGTCTCCACTCTAACAATGACCTTGTCCAATCCTTTGATTACTCTGACTGCTGTTTTGGCTGACAAGTTTACTTGCCAATGAATATGGGTAGCTACGAGAGCTAATGCCCAAACCCAGTTTCGTGCCTTTACAGAGGAGATCAAGGTCATCAAGGAGTGACGGGAGATTCTTGCCGAGTCCGTGAAAGTGCTCCTTGACATCATGGATCCTCACTACGTGGGAACCAGCTCCAACACGGTCTCCTAGGTGCAGGCGTGCCTTAACGAAGCCCCGAGTATCCTGAAGAGGTACTCGGATGAGCGTGTTGTCGTCGGCGTGGCCTAGACCCTCGCGATGACCAAGTCGATCTACTCCAGGGCAGATCTTGAGGCCATCGGTGAAGGGTTTGCCGAAGAGACAACACCTGAGGAGGCATTGGAGTTGATCACCCAAGCGAGGCCGACTGTAGAGGCGATCACCAAGGACCTGGGAATGTAAGAACAATCCATCATGCAGTCGGTGTATAAGAAGTCTTTTGTAAGGACATGTGTAAATATATGTGCAATGCCGCCGAGCTCTGAGGATTTACTTAGTTGGCATTAGCTTTACTCGACCGTGTGGTCTACACCGAGTTAGTCTATAGGAACTTAATAAAATCGTTCACCGCAGAAAGCTGTACTCGGGCGAACATGACAAAATCGCTCAGAACTTCATAACTTAAGTAAAACAAGCTCGTATATTATTGACAAAGCACATATAATACATGCAGCCCCCAACTCACCACTCAGTTGGAATAAGTAGCGCGGTGAGTCAGAGAAAAACGTACACATAGGAAGGTATAATACTCAGGTATAGAAAGGACTGTTGACGCCGAAAACCCGCCGGGGGCCGTTCGGCGTCTGGGAGACACGCGAAGGCCTGGGAGATTTGCTTCACTCTAGTGCAGGTCCTAAATAGTTGAGGTTCATAGGCGTGCCAGTCAATTTGACCCTGCAATTGACAAGGAGAGAATATTAAATTCATGAGCCAATCGGCTAGAAGCCGACCTGGACTCATCTCACCGGCCGATGGCCGATTTGAACTGTAGCACTTATACATCGACTAGAAGCCGATGATGGCATGAGCAGTAGCATAATAATAAACAAATATTAAACTAGCCGATCATCGAAGGGATGCTCAAAAATCGGCTGTAAACTGATAAAGTAAATAGGCACAATGCATAAATAACTAGATTAAATAAACTCCAGCCGATTGTGATTAAAAATTACTGTGGGTGCCATGAGCCCCGGGTACCTCATGACAAGCATATGGGCCACTCGGATAGAGGATGGGCCTAGCCTTGTAATTAGAGATATAGCTAAATTCGGCAGACTTCGCCTTGTATAGAAAGGAATATACAGTCCTAGTCGGGTGCGTTATATCTCTAAGGGGAGATCTCCTAGTCGTAATCCGATGGGGACTCCTACCTTGTAACCCGGTCCCCCAGTATATAAGGGGAGGCAGGGCGCCCCCTAAGGGCATGAGCTCATAGAAGCAAATATCAATCCTCAAAGGAATACCACCACAACTGGACGTAGGGTATTACCTCACATTGAGGGCCTGAACCAGTATAAATCTCCTTGTGTTCCTTTGCAATCCACCGAGTTTCCATCCGCCGACTAGCCCCATATATTTATTGCCGGTGTAAAACATCGACAGTTGGCGCGCCAGGTAGGGGCTTCGGCGCGATCTACATCTACAAGCTCGATGGATCCAGCAACCGAAGTCGACGGCGGCAAACTCCCCCCCGGAGATACAATCGCATTCAGAAGCCTTGACTTCGTCGCCGACCAGATCGGCAATCTCACCCCGGCCGACACGGACCCGATCCAACCGGCCGAGGAACCAGCTGACTCCGCGCCAGTCGGCCCACACGACGCTGCGGCAATCTTCGACGACATGCTGCGGCGATCTCCAATACGCCCGAGTCCAGGGACAACTCTTCCTTTCAGTGTTCGACTCGGACTCGGTTCTGAGCCGGCCGAGATCGGGCCGAGAAGGGAAGAGATCGTCAACTTCCCGTTCGGACTCAGCGACGCCGCGGATATCTACAATCTACATCCGACGTGGCAAACCCGATCCCCTGGAGTTCGACTCGGATACGGCTTCGAGCCGCTCGAGATCAGATCTAGGGAGGTCGGAGTTGTAATCACCCCCATCAACTATTCCGACTACGACTCTCAGTCGGACTACGACTCCCAGTCGGATTCCGACTCCAAGTCGGATACCAGCTCGGCAAGCTTCACTCCGCCGCGAGAAATTTTCATGGCATCCAGAGGCTCTACTCCTATTCAGGAATCATGCCGACGACACGAGCCACAAGAGGAGGAGGCCTGCCGACTGCAAGAACAACAGGAGGAAGAAGCAAGACGCCTGCACGCCCGCAACGACGATCTACGCAAGGCTGAGCAAACCGCTCAGCAGCAAATCCTCCAAACCCGAGTCGGCGACCACGATGTCTTCGTTACTCCCCAACAGAACATCGTGGCCGCTGCAACCCTACTGGACACAGTCCAGCTTGGCCTGATCATCAGGCCACCCCGACGATCGCAAGGATAAAAGCCATGCTTACCGCTGCTGCATGTCAGCAGCACCAACAGTCGGGAGATACCCTCATACCGACCAACCGGTCGGCATCCCCAATGGCAGTCTCGTCTACCTCAAAGCGACGCCGAGTGGCCGGCTCTAGTCAGCTGCACACGGAGTCACGCCAAACGTCATTCGGCAACCCAAACAACAACCGGCAACGTCGAAGTGACCGTCGGGACAACCGGGATCTCCGAGGCCAACTATGGCGTGATCTTCGGCAGGACACCAATGCTCGGCGCCGCGAACGAGAAGAAGACGAGCAACGCCAACTGGAAGACGAGAACGAGCATTTCGGCCTCCACCACGAGCGGTTTCGCCGCCGTAGTCGGGGTCGGAGTCCTCATGAAGACGAAGCATACCGGCTTCACCCAGGAGCTACAACAGGTCGACTGGCCATCGGGTTTCAAGCCTACAAGCATCGAAAAATACGACGCAAGACCGATCCCGATCCTGGCTCACAGCATACACTCTGGCAATCCAAGCTGCTGGAGGTGACCACAAAGTCATGGCTAACTACCTCCTAGTTGCTCTAGCCGACTCAGCGAGGACATGGCTAACAGGACTTCCCAAGCAATCAATCGGCTCTTGGGGAGAACTCCGAACGTTTCATCACCAATTTCCAGGGAACATACGAGAGACCATCTTCTGAGTACGACCTATATCAGTTGCGTCAAAGGAAGAACGAGTCTCTTCGTGACTTCATCAAGAGGTTTCTGAGAAGAGGAACTCAATCCCGAACATCAAGGATGAGGTCGTCATCGCCGCCTTTCGAAAAGGAGTCAAAACACCTCGTTCATCGACAAATTCACGCGGAAGCCTCCCAACTCTGTCAAGGCCCTATTCGACATGGCAAACAAGTACGCCGACTCGGCCCACGCTGTTGCCGAGGCCCTCGATGACAACAAGTCACCCTGACAGAAGAAGCGGGACGACACCGACGACGCGGTCCCAACTAAAGCTGGGAATCGCAAACGCAAGTCAGACGGCTCCATTGTGCAGTCGGTCACGACCGCCTTCGACCTTCAACAACTAAGGATTATCAGAACAACAAGTGACATGCTCGGGGCTCACAAGCTCAAACACGAGGATGCATCCCCACTCCCAAATACCGAACAACTAAGTCGCTTTCTGATAAACATCTCCTCACTCGGCCTTGCTAGTGCCACAGCCGCTTACACCTAATAGGTGTATAAGCTGCGCATTTACTTTTTTCCGTTTTTGCTCTTAAATGATTACAAAAGTACTCGAGTAGCATAAATCTCGATCCGTGAAACTCTGCTCCATGTAAGACGAACTCAAGTCACCCAAAACGCGCGCCTGGGAAAGAGCCATGAGCCAACTCCCGACGCTAGGGCTATGACTAGTCGGGCAGAGTGCTTAAACGTAAGGGGTCAACTACTCGAGGAAATTAATATCAAAAAAGAGGAAGAACACGTATTTACATACATGTAAAAACATTTTATTCGGGTGATTATTTCATCATCAGATGCTACTCATCCGATATTTTTATATTGCAGGCCCAGCTCCGGATATGCGTGACAGGAACTCAGGGCTCGAGCCTATCTCCTACGCTCGGGGGCTGGACAAGTCTGCCGAAATACACTCGGGATGCTCCATGAGGGCTACTTACCGAGTACTTACGCCAGTCGGGACGTCATCTTCCCGACTACGCTCCATGGGAGCTAACAATCGCCCCGCGCCAGTCGGGGCTGTGTACCACTCGGCTAAGTAGGGTACGCCCATGAGGGTCGCCAGCCGAATCCTACGCTAATGCTAGGTTCGGGTACCTTATTTGGCCGCAACTCTGTCAGGTTGGGTACGCCCCATGAGGTCGCCAGCCGAATCCTATGCTAATGCAAGATTCGGGTGCCTAGCTTGGCTATAACTCTGTTGGATAGGTACGCCCCATGAGGGTCACCAGCCGAACCCTCTGCTAATGCAAGGTTCGGGTACCTTGTTCGGCTTTTCCCAAGTCAGAGAAGACTTACATCGTCAAAGCGCATCCGGAGTTCTCATGCACTGCGTCACACCTGAGGAGGGCAAGCAGATCCTGCAACATACCTACTCGGGTACATGTGGCAACCAGTTTGCATCCAGAACGTAAGTCGGAAAGGCTTGCGAATAAGGATTTCTCTGGCTGATTGCGGTTACCAACACCAAAAAACTCATCCTGACATGCGATGGATGATACTTCCCTAGAGCTATGCTGGATAGGTCGGCTCAGGCCGGCTTATTTGGTAGCAGCCACCAAGATATGAGTTCCTACGGTAGCATGCTCCATGTGGGCCGCCCGCAGGCTGAGTTGAAATTATAGCGCTGGTGCTACCAACAGGAGCCGATGAGGTAAACAGATATGCTTCATGAGAGCCTTATTGCTAAACATATATGTTTGGGTATCTGTCTTATCCGCCAGGTCTCGAGGATACATCCTTACAAGGATCACAAGCTGGTCTTCATTGAAATTGGAGATACAGGTATCTCTCTCGAGTACACCTAACCACGTAATGGATTTATTTTTCATACAGTGGTACTCGGCCTATATGCGCGGCCACCAGTTGCCATGAGCAACATTACTCCAGCCGACATGATGCTGAAGAGTCTAACTTTCGAGTAGTGCTAACTTTCGAGTAGTACACTACTCGGGAAAGACTATAAACATTCTTATTCCCGCTGACATGATGCGGAGGAGTCTAACTTTCGAGTAGCATACTACTTGGGAAAGACTATAAACATTCTTCCGGCTGACGAGCTGAAGAGTCTAACTTCCGAATGGGACGCCACTCGGGAAAGACTATAAACACCTTTTCCAGCTGACATGAAGCTGACGAGTCTAATTTTCGAGTAATATATTACTTGGGAAAGACTATAAATAATCATCCCGGCTGACATGATGCCGACGAGTCTGATTTTTGAGTAGTATACTACTCGGGAAAGACTATAAACACCCCCTTTCCAGCTGACATGACGCTGAAGAGTCCCATATACGAGTAGCATCCTACTCGGCAAGACTATAAATTATATTCCGGTTGACATGATACCGAAGAGTCTCACATACCAGTAGTAATCTGCTCGGGAAAGACTACAAGGTTAAAGATCTTTGACTTTATGTTTAATTGTCTTCACAATTAAGCACAAAGTCGGGGGCTACACCTAATAGGTGCGCCTATTTGGCGCATCCTATTCCAACATCTACATGGAGCCCTTCATAGCCTCGTTGCCAGCTGACATGAAGCAGGACTCGGGAGAAGCAGCACTCAGACAAAGAGCACTCGGGAGCAATGCACTCGGGAAGACTTCACCGTGGAGGATGAGCACTTGGCATCAGCTGTGACTCAACTATGAAGGTCTCGGGGGCTACTGTGGGTGCCATGAGCCCCGGGTACCTCATGACAAGCATATGGGCCACTCGGATAGAGGATGGGCCTAGCCTTGTAATTAGAGATATAGCTAAATTCGGCAGACTTCGCCTTGTATAGAAAGGAATATACAGTCCTAGTCGGGTGCGTTATATCTCTAAGGGGAGATCTCCTAGTCGTAATCCGATGGGGACTCCTACCTTGTAACCCGGTCCCCCAGTATATAAGGGGAGGCAGGGCGCCCCCTAAGGGCATGAGCTCATAGAAGCAAACATCAATCCTCAAAGGAATACCACCACAACTGGACGTAGGGTATTACCTCACATCGAGGGCCTGAACCAGTATAAATCTCCTTGTGTTCCTTTGCAATCCACCGAGTTTCCATCCGCCGACTAGCCCCATATATTTATTGCCGGTGTAAAACATCGACAATTACTATTATCACTGCAAAGATATTGCCCGCACCCGTGCCCGGGTCTTTGCTCATGTCCGCACCCGGATCTTCGCCTGCTGTCCGTGCCCGTGCCCGGGTTCTTACCTGTGCTCGTGCCAGGGTCCTTACTTGATGTCGTGCCTGTGCCCGGGTCCTCGCCTGCTGATCGTGCCCGGGAACTTACCTGAGCTCGTGCTCGGATCGGCATAGTAAACTAATCGGCTAGCCCTTAGCCGATCGTAATAGTAATCCAGGCAAGAATGTATAACAAAGCAAGCAGTATAATTGGCTGTATTTAAAAGATAACTTATCGGCTAAGCACTCCGATAAAAACGTCGCATAAAACCCATCGGCTTATTAAGAATAAAGTTATTATCGTCAGTCTAGTAGATCGGACCCAACCGTTGCAGCACAGACTGATGATGATAACAAGACCTCGATAGGCCGATAAATCTGACGCGATCGTGATGTAAAATATGATAACTTATCGGCTATACACCCCGATAAGACGCTTGCGCACAAAATATCAACCTAGCAGGAACGATTTATCACTGGCAGTTTAGTAGGTCGGACCCAACCGATGCAGCACAAACTGTGGATAAACCGCTCCCAGTAAGCCGATACGATCTACGCGCACGTGATGTGATATACCTAATCAATCTATGAGATCAAACTGAACTGATGCAGCCATAGATAAATTAGATATATCGTGGTAAGCCGACTACCATAAACCGACTAGAATATCGGACCTAACCGAGGAAGTCCTAGCCGATAGGTAGCCGGGGTGACAAGACTTACCCTCTCGCAGGAGGTCGAACTTAACCGATGCAGCCCAGCTCGAGAAGCAAGAACCCATCGAAGGGGTGGTGATGCGCCGAGATTATATTGATCTGATTGATGTAGATGTATTACACAGCACCCGGGCATACATATTTATACCCTGAGTTAATATGAGTCCTTATTGGACACGGTACAAGATTTCCTAAACACAAAAACAGGACCTGACCAGACGCGAGGTCAGATTTCCTAAAGATAAAATATTAATCCTTGCCTAATTAACAATTAACTGCCATACTGCGGTCTTCACGGCTCTTTCCCAGATTCAGTCCCTTCTGGATCAGCTTCCGTTAGTTATCTGCAATTTCTTCTTGATCGAATCTGATACATGGCCTTACCAAATTTTGGCGTTAACACATGCCCCCCAATTTCGGAGTTCTTCTATAGGACTTCGAAATTCTTTCGTTTGGGGCCTTCAGATTTCTTCCATACCGAGGCGGCCCAAGGTAGCCCACTTGCCTTAATTGTTTGAAACAGTGCCAACGGCCTCGATTCCCGCCCGGTCATCATGCCTTTATAAACCGCTTCGTCTACCTAGTCTTTTTTATGCTTTCACATCACCAGAGCACCACCGCTTCATCTTCCAAGACCTTGACGAGCTCTGGCGAACCCAGACGAACCGTCGCAGCCCTTTTCTTCGGCCGTTAATTCCTGCATCTTCTTCTTCTCTTGCGATGGCATCAGCATCCGTAGTCCCTGAGGTAATCTTCCTGCCTGATTATTTTTCCCTGATTTCGTAGCCTAGATGCACCCAATCTGCCATGTTCTTTACCTGTTCTTCGTCATGTTCTTATTTACTGTAGCATCTGAGAGACCAGATCTTGATTCCGGCCGTCGATTACCCAAACTTTTTCTACCATGGCCCCATGGGTAGCGAAGATCCCACAGACTTTATAAGCGCCGAGACCCAACGCATTCCTTTCAAGAACTCCGCCATGTTAGTTAGTGACTAGACCAATAGCTTCAGGTCATGGCTGAGCAAGCTGCTTGGGTGGAGAGATTGGTATATCAGAGTATCGGCCGCGAAGAGAACCCTCTGGGAAGAATCACATATCGGCCACTACATCAACCTCTCTCTAGCCGATATGGAAAGGAATGAACCTCTGCTCGCATCGGCCTCATACTTCTGGTCTGACGCCCTCAACGCCTTCATGTTCGGGCACGGGCCGATGACTCCCACCTTGATGGATGTGACTAGGCTCACTTGCCTCGACACGACGAGCTACATCGACCCCTTCAAGCCCCGATTGAAGCCTGCTCATCGGCTCCAAGCGAAGAACATTGGTGGCTGGTCCAGGTATATATCAATCCATAACAAGGGAACTGGACCAGTCGATAATCGGGAACATGTCGCCTTTTTGAACTTGTGGCTGGAACGGTTTGTCTTCGGCGGTGCAACCCTCGGTCCAACGATCAACATGCATTGTCTGGCAGAGTGCCTGGTCGATCGGAAACAGATCCCCTTGGGGCAATTCCTCCTTGGCGCTACTTATCAGCTGCTTCACCAAGTAGCGACCAAGCTATCGGCCGGCTAGCCCATCGGCCATATCGGGGGTTCTTGGTGGTTTGTGCAAGTCTGGCTCAACGTCTACACCTCCAAGGCCTTCTTTGGGACTTCTTTTCTCAACCAATCCTTTCCAGCCGATCACACAGAAGACCAGGATCCCATTTAGCGCCGATGTATCTCCATGGGCGAAGCTGCATCGGCTCTTTCTGGTGGCAAGATAACACCCGCTGGACTTAGCCAATGGTTCAAGGGGTTCTAGTACGGCTTCACCAAGGAGGCCACTCTCTGGTTCGCACACAATGATGCATCGTCATTTGAGATGCCTTCCAATTTTGACCTGCTTGATGCTTTGGAAAATGATGAGTCGAAGGCCATATTCCTATCGGCCATTACCCCTTGTCTGCTGCCAACTGGCTTTTCTCTAGGCCGATCGCAACCGTCATATGAATTCTACCATCCATCGGTCGGCTCTCGTCAGCTTGGCCTTGGTCAACTTCCGATCGGCCTATTCTTCATCGACAAACTTCAGGCCTGGGGCAACGTCAACAACGCCCTAGAGTATGATTGGATGCGGACTTCAACAGAATCCCTTCTTCTAGGCACCGCCACCGAGGTGAATGTTTGCACTGCCAATACAAAGCTTTTCGTCTGATGGTGGTCAGAATGGAAGAAACATCTATTCAGCTTAGCGGCCACCTACTACTGTTCCCCCCTCGATGCTGAGTACATCGAATCCGATGAGGAGGTAACACCCGTAAGCCTTAATCACCATCTCCGATCAGCTCTCACTCTTAATTTTGCAGGCCGTCAACGTCGAGCCCCCAACGACAAGCAACAGCGGTCGGCCGATTCTGTATCAACCCCCATCGGCCACTCCGAACTTAGGGCGTGATGCTCCCTCTCCATCGGCTCTCCTCAAGGTGCCTCGGCCGATAGGACAAAAACGCAAGAAGTTAGCGCACCGCCCCTCTCTCAAAAAGTAGAAAACCAGTGCCGATGTCATTGCCACGACGCCATCTACTCCCCAAACAACATCGGCTCCCTCATCTCCTCAGGTATGCGCCAAGTCTTGATATCATTACCCGCTTTCTCATTCATCTTATTAGTTTCATTTTCAGCTCAAGTCATCGGCTCCAGAACCTCAACCTTCTACTGACATCCCTCCAAGCACTGAGCCGATGGGTTCTCCAGCTGCCCCAATCTCAGCACCAAGTCCTCAAGCCGTCGATGAGACTGTTCCTTCTTCATCGCCTGACATCGGCCACCCTGAAGAACAACCTACTCATCCCCTTGAAGCCGATGCCACCCGAGCTGCCGATGCCCTACCTCAGGTACTCTTTATATCCATACTTTGCTTTTAAACTCTTCACTGATTCTTTTACCGATGTCAATCCGCAGTCCTTAGCCGATTTGTTCTCCTTCGACATCAGCAAGTACTTAGAGGCGGAAGAAGCAACAGCCACCAGCGCAGCAACCAAGCCATCCTTCCCTGCCGATGTGCGTGAGTATTTAACAAGCATCATCAGTCGGCTGGAAAATCCGATTGATGCGCTAGTGGAGAATTGCGGGCTGATCCGGGCAAGACTTGCAGATATTGAACATCACTTGCCCGAAGAACTCATCGACGCACTAACTCCCGCGGCATACCTTGAATCCCACAGATTCAGACTCATCAAGCTCAGACAGCGCATAGCCGATCGTGGTGACCAACAGAAGATTACCCAAGATATCCAAGCCGATCAGCTGTCAGCCCAAACAGAGAAGAAAAAGCTTGATGACATGGCAGCTGCCCCTCAAGAGCTCCAATCCAAGTTGGACCAACTGAAGAAAAAGGAGGCCGATTTGCTGGCAGAACTTGAAAAAGTCCGCAAGGATCTTGAAGCAACAGAATCCCAGCTTATCGGCTTGCCACAAGCTATACAAGACCAAGAGGCTAAGGTTGCAACAACGGTGCGTCAAGTCGTTCATCGGCGCAAAAATCTGAAGACCATCCCGGGCTCCGATGAAGACGACATCCGTGCTATCAATGAGATTGACCAAATCCGCCTGCGTGCAATCAAAACGATCCAAAAATTCATGTAAATGAATGACTGATGGCTTCATGAAACATGCTGGTTGTGCTGTAACATATCTTGATCGGCTCTATTGCCTGCTTCTTTCACCCTTGATAATATTTCTGTTTGTTTGATCTAAAGGCGATATCGATTGATATCAGCTATCTTTAGGCGATGCAAAAACATCGGCTTTCTGAACTATTTTAGAAATCGGCTGCACTTAACTGATCTAAGAGTTGATCCAAACACTAGGATAGTATTTCTTGAGATATTTCCCATTAAGTGCTTTAGCAAATTCTGTCCCCTCAAGATCTTCTAGTATATAGGCATTTCCAGGCACACAACGATTAATCCGACAGGGCCCTTCCCAATTAGGCGACCATTTTCCAAACTTATTATCTCTGGACTCGATCGGCAAAATCAATTTCCACACAAGATCTCCCTCAGCAAACGATTTATTCACCACTTTTCTGTTATAATGCCTAGCTGCCCTAGCTTTGTTCTCCTTGATCCTCTCCAGTGCCCTTAACTGATTCTGAGCCAAGTCTTCAAGTTCATCTGTCATTAAGTTATAATAATCATCGGCTGTCAACTGATTCTGCAAAGAAATTCTCCTAGAGCCGATGTTAGTCTCCCAAGGTAGAACTGCCTTATGTCCATATACCAACTGATACGGTGGCACCCGAGTAGATCCATGACATGCCATCCGATAGGCCCACAATGAATCGGCTAATGTAGTATGCCATCGCCGCGGTTGCTCATCAATCTTCCGCTTAATCAACTTGATCAAACTCTTATTAGAGGCTTCCGCCTGTCCATTAGCCTGAGCATAATAAGGCGATGAATTTAATAACTTGATTCCCATACTGGCAGCAAACTGTTGAAACTCATCAGACACGAAGATAGATCCCTGATCAGTAGTTATCGTCTGAGGAATTCCAAATCGATAAATTATATGCTCCTTTACAAACTCGATCGCTTCCTTGGACGTAACTTTCTTTAAAGGAATCTGTCGATGCTTTGCACTGGCAATAGAACTATGGGGCTACTCGGCGAGGGTGAATTCGGTGGACTGCAGAGGAACACAAGAGAATTATACTGGTTCAGGCCCTCAAGGTGAGGTAATACTCTACGTCCAGTTGAGGTGTTATTCCTCTGAGGTGTATAACAATCGATGATCTGGTTGTTCTTGTTGTGCTTGCCCCGAGGGGCGCCTTGCCTCCCTTTATATACTAGGGGACAGGGGTACATGATAAGGATCCCAGTCGGATACGACCTAGGGATTTCCTTCTTAGAGATAGAATCCTATCTGACTAAGACTATGTTTCCTTATTATACAAGGTACAGCCTGCCGGGTGCTATCTTATCTCTAATTACATGGTCCGGCCCATCCTCTATCCGAGTGGCCCATGTACTGGTAATGAGGTACCCGGGGCCCATGGCCTCCACAGTAGCCCCTGAGACCTTCATAGTTGAGTCACAGCTGATGCCGAGTGCTCGTCCTCCACGGTGAAGGTTGCCCGAGTGCGGTGCGCCCGAGTACTCTTTGTCCGAGTAAGTCTTCTCCCGAGTCCTGCTTCATGTCAGCTGGCAGCGAGGCTATGAAGGGCTTCATGTAGATATATGAATAGTGTGCGCCGAATAGGCGCACCTATTAGGTGTAGCCCCTGACTTTGTGCTTAATTATGAAGACAATTAAACATAAAGTGAAAGATCTTTAACCTAGAAGTCTTTCCCGAGTAAATTACTACTGGTATTTGTGACTCTTCGGTATCATATCAACCGGAGTAAATTTTATAGTCTTGCCGAGTAGGAGACTACTCGTATATAGGACTCTTCGACTTCATGTCAGTCGGAATATATGTTTATAGTCTTGCCGAGTAGGATGCTACTCGTATATGGGACTCTTCAGCGTCATGTCAGCTAGGAAAAGGGGTTTATAGTCTTTTCCGAGTGGCGTCCCACTCAAAAGTTAGACTCCTCCGCATCATGTCAGCGGGAAAAGATATTTATAGTCTCTCCCGAGTAGTGCACTACTCGAAAGTTAGACTCTTCCGCATCATGTCAGCGGGAAAAATGTTGCTCATGGCAACTGATGGCCACGCATGTAGGCCGAGTACCACTTTATAAAAATAAATCCATGGAGTGGTTAGGTGTATTCGAGAAAGATACCTGCATCTCCAATTTTAATGAAGACCAGCTTGCGATCCTTATAAGGATGTATCCTAGAGACATGGTGAATAAAACAGATATCCAAACATATATGTTTAGCAATAAGGCTCTCATGAAGCATATTTGTTTACCTCATCGGCTCCTGTTAGCAGCACCAGCACTATAATTTCAACTCAGCCTGCGGGCGGCCCAGTGCGGACTGTGTAGGCCCAAGCCCATCTAGTCGGCATCGGTTATAAAAAGACGGGGGAGAGAGAAAAAGATTCCGTCATCTTCCCCAAATCAGCCAACCGCTTCGTCTTCCACCTTCGCGCCCAACTTTTCGCCGCCTGCTCGGCTAGGGTTAGCTAGCACCATTCCCCACCTGAACTCGGGTGATTTCAATCCTCTTCGCTGGTTCCAAGCCCCCGATTCGCTTTTTCCCAAATTATATTACTTCTGGTCATGCCGAAGACTTCGGATCTCGCGGGTGCGCCGGGGAGTTCTTGGCCGATTTCGGATTGTGGCTCGGTGAAGCTAAAGTGGCTGGAAAGCGAGCTGAAGTTGCCCAACCAAGAAGTGATTCGCTGGCGGCCAGCCAGGGATGAGTCGAGCCCAAATCCCCGACCTGGAGAAACGGTAGTTTTCGCCTCTTTTTTCGATCGAGGCTTGTGCCTTCCGTCTTCTGATTTCTTCCGCCGCATCCTTGATTTCTATGGGCTGGAGTTGGTGCATCTGAACCCCAACTCCATTCTTCAGATTTCTATATTTGTTACTCTTTGCCAGTGCTTCTTGGGTGTTGAACCCCATTTCATCCTCTTCCGACATCTGTTCCATATCAAGCCTCAACCCTCCAAGAGCAATATCAATGTGATTGGAGGGGCCGGTCTTCAACTGAGGAGCGATGGGAAGAAAACATATCTCGATTTGCCCTTGAAATCTTCTCTGAAGGGCTGGCACAAGGAGTGGTTTTATTGCGCCAATCTAGCTCCTTCCTTGCGCCCGTTTACCGGTATGCCGCCGACGGTGTTGCCAAACTGGTCAGCAGAGCCGACCTTTGAAGAAATGGGCCAGGCACATCTGTTGTTGTCGAAGATAGATGACCTCAAGAGGGCCGGCTTGATAGGTCCTTGGGTGGCTCGTCGCTTTCTGACAAGGCGCGTTCAGCCGCTGAAGCTTAGGAGCTCATTCGGCTGGGCCTTCAAAGGCAAAAATGATCTTGACCGAGTGAGCAACGAGTCGGCGGACAAGAGGGAAGTGACCGCGACCCTGTTCGGCTACTTCTCCGAAGGGGTGATCGTGACCGAGGACGATAAGTGCCGGGTTGCGGCTTATAGCTTCATTCGGCCTCGGACCAAGGTAACCTTTAACCTTCTTCTGAGATGAATGCCTGTGGAACCGTAGTTGTTCAGCATAGCGTGACGCATTTGGTTGACTCACTTATAGTGGCATGAAGAATTTGATGAAGACACTCGTCCATTGTCGGCCGTCGCGTCGAAGAAGAGGCCAAGGAGTCCCTCTGCTACCCAACCCGACTCCAAGAGAGCGGGGAAGAAGCCGATTTTATATCGGGGCGAGAGGGCCATGACGGCGCGCGCCGTGAGCGGTTTGAAAATAAAGGACGCCGCTGCCGCAGCACCTACGCGGTCAAGTCCCAGGTTGAGACCTGCGGGTTTGAGCCCGACGTTATCGAGCCCGGCCATGGCGCCACCGAGGGGCCGGCTAGAGCAGACGCCGCCTGGGGCGAAGGCGCCCAAGCTGACCATACCGGAGTCGGGGCCGACTCGGGTTGATACGCCTCCGCCGACTGTGACACCGACTGGGCCGACTGCTGGAGCTAGCGCTCCGCCGGGGAGCAGGCCGCCCGGCAAGAAGCTGAAGTTCTCCAAGAGGTGCGCTGCTCCGGGTCTTCTGAAGTCTTTGTGTGTTGAAGTAATGTCTTGATGTCTTGCTTCGTTGTGCAGGAAGCGGGCCGATATCGATCTCAAGGAGGTCGACCCGACCGCTCCACTTGATGAGCCTACCCCAGCCGAGCCAGCAGCTGCGAACACACCTGTTGAGCCGGCGGCCAGCCTGGTCGCTGAGACCGAGGTGGCCCCGACTGCAGGGCCGCTGCTGCCACCCGACCGAGAGGTGGCTATTGAGACCAAGGCCCCAGCTCCCGAGGCGCCGCTCATCGCGGAAGCCGCGGACGGAGCCCCTGAGCCGGTCCCGGAGGTCGCGGGGGACGGTGGCGCTGAGGCCAGGACCTCGTCGCCATTGTGGTCGTCGCCGTCGTTGTCGCCGCTGCCGCCACCGCCAGAGATCCCACATCTGCCTCGGATCGAAGCTCCTCCACGTGTGATGCCTCGGACCTTTACATGGACAACTCGCGACGGTACTGTGAAAAGCTTCAGGCTCGATGAAGGCGTTGCAAGGAGAGAGCGCGAAAGCCTGCTTCGCGCCACCATCAGCGGGTCCCAAGGGGTCGTGGTATGATTCTTGTGGTAGAGCCTTGGCAATCTTCGTGTTTTGATGTCTGACTCCATCCTTGATTCATCTTTTATCCTGAGCAGAAGCTTGTTGACCGCAATGAGGCAATGACGGAGATCTTGGTCGAGGTAGCTCCCCACCTCGCAGAATTGGAGCAGCTTCGGGCGTTGAAAGCCGAGATGGAGGCACGTCATGCGGGGAAGGAGGCCTGGCTGAAGAGTGGCGCCGATCAACTCAGGGCGGAGACATGGGCCCTAGCCGGAAAGATCAGAGGTAAAATCCTCATGTATATCTTCCCGACTGAACCGTTGATGTATTCATCCAGTTGCGTTGTTCCCGACTGCCCAGTTGTGTCATGACTGCACGGTTGAGCTCCTGGCTAATCTGTGGTGCAGACCTCGAAGCGGAGTTAAAGACCCGAACAGAGAGGGATTCACAGCTGAAGGAGGCCGAAGAAGCCAAGGCCGAGCTTGAAAAGGTCAAGGCCGACCTGACAAAGGCCAACACCGAGCTTGACCGGGAGAAGTCCGAGTTGAAGGAGGCCGTCGTCAAGCTCGGTAAGGAAAAGGCTGAATTGGAGAAGACCGTAGCCGGGTGGGAGGCCGACTACGAAAGTAAGTCCTCAACCTGACTGTGATCTTAGCCAATCCATTAGTTACTCTTTGTGTAGCCGAATTTGACAAGCTTACTTGCCGGATGATCTGGGCAGACATGAGAACCAATGTCCGGGCCCAGTATCAGTTCTACACGGAGGAGATAAGGTTGATCAGGGAGTCACGGGAGGCCCTTGTCGGGTCCGTGAAAGGGCTCCTTGACCTTATACATCCCCGCCCAGTGGGAACCAGCTGTAGCAGAATCCCTCAGATAGTGGGGTGTCTCGAGGATGCACCGAGTGCCTTGAAAAGGTACTCAGATGAGCGTGTTGTCGCCGGCGTGGCCCAGACCCTGGCGATGACCAAATCCATATACCCCAGGGCGGATATTGAAGCCATCGGGGAGGGGTTTGCCGAAGAGACGATGCCAGAGGAGACGCTGGAGCTGATCGCCCGGGCGAAGCCGACTGCAGAAATAATTACCCGAGACCTGGGTCTGTGAGGGCAATATGTCATGTAGTCGGGATATATGAACTTGTGTAAACAAGCATGTGTAAATATGTGTGCAATGCCGCCAAGCTTATTATTCAGTTGCCATTAGCTTTACTTGACCGTGTAGTATGCACCGAGTTAGTCTGTCAGAACTTAATAAAAACGTTCGAAGAAGCTGTACTTTGGCAAACGTGACAGTCATAGTAAGGCTTCATAACCGAAGTGAAATAAGCTCGTATGTTATTGACAGCGCACATACATACATGCAGCCCCCGACTCACTACTCGGTTGATACAAGCGGCGTAGTGAGTCAGAAGAACTGTACACATGAAAATTATAGAACTCAGGTATAGAAAGGACGTAGCTGTTCTATGTTCCATGAGTTGCTGATGAGAACGCCGTCTTCGGTCTTTAGTCGGCAGGCGCCTGGCTGCGTGACCTCAGCTATAATGAACGGCCCTTCCTAGATTGGGGATAATTTATGCCTGTCTTTGGTGGTTTGTATTTTCCTCAGAACGAGATCCCCGACCAAAAAGGCGCGGCCACGGACATTGCGATTGTGGTAGCGACGTAGGCCTTGAAGATACCTTGCCGACTGGATAGTTGCGGTGTCTCTTGCTTCTTCCAGCTGATCTAGTTCGACCAGTCGGGTATTGTTGGAGTCATCTTCTGAGTAAGCCCGGACTCGTGGAGAGCCGAACTGTAACTCGGTAGGTAGCATAGCCTCGGCGCCGTAGACCAGAAAGAAAGGGGATTGCCCTGTCGCCCGACTAACCGTGGTTCTGAGAGACCAGAGAACGGATGGGAGTTCTTGTACCCACCGGCCCGCATATGGTTGTAGTCGGTCGAATATCCTGGCCTTGATGCCTTGTAAGACCATGCCGTTGGCTCGTTCAACCTGCCCGTTGCTCCGTGGGTGTGCCACAGATGCATAGCAGATCTTGATGCCGAAATTGTCGCAGAAGTCTTGGAAGACACCGGCTGCGAACTGAGTGCCGTTGTCGGTGATGATGCGGTTAGGGACCCCAAATCGGTATAGTATACTCAAGATGAAATCCTTTGCTCGTGCCACTGTAATTGTTACAACGGGTTTAGCTTCAATCCACTTGGTGAACTTATCCACCGCGACGAATAAATGTGTGAACCCTCCTGGCGCTTTCTTGAAAGGCCCGACCATGTCGAGCCCCCATACTGCAAATGGCCAGGAAATAGGGATAGTTTGGAGTTCCTGGGCTGGAAGATTTGTTTGTCTTGCGTAGAACTGGCAACCCTCGCACTTGCGAACGATGTCTTTGGCGTCTGTTACTGCTGTGGGCCAGAAAAATCCTTGCCCGGTAAGCCTTCCGACTAACGTCTTGGATGCGGCGTGGTTGCCACATATGCCCGAGTGGATCGAATGCAGAATCTGCTTGCCCTCCTCGGTGGTGACGCAGCGCATGAGGACACCGGATGCGCTCCTTCGGTACAGGTCTTCTCCGACTAGCAGGAAGCTTTTGCTTCGAACGCTTTATTCTGCTCGGCTTGACTGCGATCTTCTGGGAGTTCGTTGTCTGTGAGAAATTTGATAACAGGAGTCCTCCAGTCTTGACATATGTGCAACACCTCATCTGTGGTCGGGGTAGGCTCGCCTCCCGACTGATCTGGTGCCGGTTTCTTCTTGACTGATGGCTCCATGAGTTGCTCGACAAAGATTCCAGTTGGAACTGCTTCTCGCTTGGATCCCATGTTTGCCAGCTCGTCTGCTGCGTCGTTGTATTGGCGCAGGACATGTGTGATTTCCAGCCCGTCGAACTTGTTCTCCAGCTTGTGGACCTCCTGACAGTATGTTGCCATGGTATCGTCGAGACAGGTCCAGTCTTTCATGACTTGGTTTATCACGAGTTGAGAATCTCCGTGCACAACCAGTCGACGTATGCCGAGTGATATAGCAATGCGGAGCCTGTGAACAAGTGCCTCGTACTCGGCGATGTTGTGGGTAGCCGAGAAGTGGATTTGTAGAACGTACTTCAGTTTTTCGCCAGTGGGGGACGTCAATATGACTCCGGCCTCGGCGCCACCGATCCGTAGAGAACCGTCGAAGTACATTGTCCAGTACTCTAGCTTTGCTATTGGTGTAGGCAGTTGGACTTCTGTCCACTCGGCCACAAAGTCGGCTAGAGCTTGAGACTTGATTGCTGTCCGTGGCTGAAAGGTGATGTCGAACGCCATCAACTCGAGTGCCCATTTAGCGATTCGGCCGGTGGCCTCGCGATTATGAAGGACATCCCCGAGTGGAAATGCTACGACCACCGTGACTTGGTGTGCTTGGAAATAATGCACCAGCTTCCGGACTGTGATAAGTAGGCCATATAGGCAGCTTCTGGACCTGCGGTATCTCATTTTTGAGTCGGCAAGGACCTCGCTGACGAAGTAGACTGGCCGTTGTATTTTTTGAATATGACCCTGTTCGGATCGCTCAACCACCAGCACCGTGCTGACTACCTTGTGTTGCCGCCAGATATAGCATTAGCGGTTCCTGGGGCAGAGGTGATGCCAACACGGGGGGTGATGTGAGGAATTGTTTGAAGTCTTCGAAGGCTCGCTGGGCTTCCAGAGTCCATTGGAAATTGTTTGTCTTTTTGAGTAGTTTGAATAAGGGCATGCCCCGTTCGCCCAGTCGAGAGATAAACCGGCTGAGTGCCGCCATGCAGCCTGCCAGCTTCTGGACGTCTTTGAGGTTAGTCGGGGGTGCCATGTTGTTGACGCCGAAAACCGCCGGGTGTGCTGAAAAAGCTTGCTGACGATCTGGTTCGGCGCCTAGAGACACGCGAAGGCCTGGGAGATCTGCTTAGCTCCAGTGCAGGTCCTAAAATCTTGAGGTTCACAGGCGTGCCAGTCAATTTGACCTCGCAATTGACAAGGAGATGAAGAAATTTGATACTGATCCAATCGGCCAGTATAGCCGATACGGATTCCTTCAGCGATCGCCGCTATGCTCGTGCCCGGCCCTCGCGCTTAAACTTGCGCTCCCGGGTCCTCGCTTGTGTGCGCCCGGGTCAGCAGCAACTGCACATCGGCTATCGGCCGATGCGGGCTGATGTAGGCTCCTTGTAGCCGATGGCCGATGGCACCTGTTGTATCGGCTAGGAAACCGATAGCGCTATGAGCAAATAGACAAGATGTCAGTATAACCATGTGCGGCTAGGAGCCGATGATAAAATAGATAAGCAAGAAGTAAGCAGCCGACTGCCAAGGAAACACATGTGGCATCAGCTAGAAAACGATTGATAATATAGATGACAAACTGTTAAGGATAATACAGTCGGCTTCATAAAAAGATAACCTATCGGCTAAGCACTCCGATAGACGTCGCATATAACACCGATCGGCTCGGCAAGGATAAATCTATTATTATCGATCTAGTAGTTCAAACCTAACTGATGCAGCACAGATCGATAATAAAAGGAACCTCAACGAGCCAATAGACCTAATGCAACTGTGATGAAAATAACTTACCGGCTATACATTCCGATAAGACGCTTGCACAAAGGATATCAGCCTACAGGAATAATTATCGCTAGCAGTTTAGTAGGTCGGACCCGCCAACCGATGCAGCACAAAACTGATGATAAACTACCCCCGATAAACTGATAAAAACTATGCACGCGTGATGTGATATACGCTGACCAGCCTAAGAGGTCGGACCGAACCGATGCGCCGTAGACAGATCCGATACAACGTGTAAGCTGACTACCATAGACGACTAGAAATATCGGACCTAACCGAGAAAGTCCTAGCCGATTGTAGTAGTCGGGGTAACGAGACTTACCCTCTCGGCAGGGTTCGGACCTAAACCGATGCAGCCCCGCCATCGAGGAAGCAAGAACCCGTTGGTAAAGGGTGGCGATGCGCCGAATTGTATTGATCGAGAGATAGATTACAGAGGTCCGGCATACGTATATATACCCCAAGTTACAGAGTCCTTTAGGTACACGTAACAGACTTTCTAACTAGAAAAGAATAAACAGACTGAGGACAAGAGATCAGGTTTCCTAAAATATAAAACTATCTAATAGATAAGATATTAAATGCCATAGGTGGTCTTGCAACGATTCTTCCCGAATCGGCTTTCTGGATTAGCTCAAGCTGATATCACTTCCTAACCAGTCGACGGAATCGACCAAATTTGGCGTTAAAACATGCCCCAATTTGGAGTTTGTTTTCACACTTCGAAATTCTTCTTCTGTTTGGGCTCCTCATTCCTCTGCTCCTTGAAAGGCTTCATGATACCGAATCAACCGATACTTCTTGTATAGGTGTGTAGGCTCTCAAGTCTTCTGATCGAAAATCTTTCTTGTCGGCCACAAACTTGGAAATGCTAACTCGGCAGCTGTGCATGTACCTAGACTTAACTATACACATCGGCTTTTAACATACGAAACCGCTGGATTATTCTGCGATGACTGCTTCCTCCGGCTTCTGTATTACCGATGTTAAGTCTATCAAACTCATCTCCTGGCTTCCATAAAGAAATACTTGTGGGAATTGCTTTTCCAGATCGGCCAACCTCTGAACTGAGTTAGGTGGCAATGAAGAACCATGTAAAGGCCGATCCGCGATATGCATAACGGGAAGATCTAACTCTCAAGCTTCTCCCGATGCTTCTCCGCACTGCGCCAGGAATGGCTGACCTGCTCACTGTAGACACATCATCTTGCCCTGGAATTTGGAGAAGTCTGGTACTCTATATCGGCGTGGCACGGAGGCTCTATCCAACCAATCTGGATAATGGAGGCCGATCTATAATGTTCTGCTTCGGGTCTAAACGAATTGTTTTTCTCTCATCAACCCTGATTCTTGCTGTCAAATCTTCTTTCTCTTGACTTTCATCGTGGTAACCAGAGGTGGGTTTGTAGCCGATTCTGATTCTGATATTCCCTCTGATAATTGTACTCAGGAACACTTCTGAATAACTCTGTTGATGCCCCCCCGGGTATTTGAATCGGCTCCACTGCCTTCTTGATCTAGTCTGTAATGTGTTCATCAATATCCAAGTTGATCGGTCAACGCATGATGAACTGCTTCTAAACATGTCTTGGATCGCTTCTGTGAACTTGTAGCGATATATTGCTTGATTCACCAACCCCGAACAGGATTTGGAAATTGGGATTTTTGAATCGGCCCTTATCTGTCATGCCGAAGATTGTAGACAAAGCTTCTGAAACTCCACGATGTTCTGCTCCACTTGTTGTCTTTGTTCTTCGGTCAAGTCTTCCATTGTGACTGGGATCATATCATCTTTGCTGACCACTTTCCAGCCATGTCGAAGTTCTGTGTCCACCGGGTCAAAAACGTGTTGATTCAGCGATAGGATATACTGTGATAATATGAAGATCGTGTCCCACCGGGCGTGCCAAAACGTGTTTGATGCCGAAAACCGCCGGGTGTGCTGAAAAAGCTTGCTGACGATCTGGTTCGGCGCCTAGAGACACGCGAAGGCTGGGAGATCTGCTTAGCTCCAGTGCAGGTCCTAAATCTTGAGTTCGCAGCGTGCCAGTCAATTTGACCTCGCAATTGACAAGGAGATGAAGAATTTGATTACTGATCCAATCACCAGTAAGCCGATACGGATTCCTTCCAGCCGATCGCCGTATCTCGTGCTCGGGCCTCGCCTGTACTTGCGCTCCCTGGGTCCTCGCTTGTGTTCGCGCCCGGTCAGCAGCACTGCACATCGGCTATCGGCCGATGCGGGCTGATGTAAGGCTCCTTGTAGCCGATGGCCGATGGCACCTGTGTATCGGCTAGGAAACCGATAGCGCTATGACAAATAGACAAGATGTCAGTATAACATGTGCATCGGCTAGGAGCCGATGATAAAATAGATAAGCAAGATAGTAAGCCAGCCGACTGCAAGGAAACACATGTGCATCGGCTAGAAAACCGATGATAATATAGATGACAAACAGTAAGGATAATACAGTCGGCTTTATAAAAAGATAACCTATGGCTAAGCACTCCGATAGAACGTCGCATATACACGATCGGCTCGGCAAGGATAAATCTATTATTATCGATCTAGTAGTTCAAACCTAACTGATGCAGCACAGATCGATAATAGTAAAGGAACCTCAACGAGCCGATAGACCTAATGCAACTGTGATGAAAATAACTTACCGGCTATACATTCCGATAAGACGCTTGCACAAAGGATATCAGCCTAACAGGAATAATTTATCGCTAGCAGTTTAGTAGGTCGGATCCAACCGATGCAGCACAAACTGATGATAAACTACCCCCGATAAACTGATAAAAACTATGCACGCGTGATGTGATATACCTGACCAGCCTAAGAGGTCGGACCGAACCGATGCAGCCGTAGACAGATCCGATACACCGTGGTAAGCCGACTACCATAGACCGACTAGAATATCGGACCTAACCGAGAAAGTCCTAGCCGATTGGTAGTCGGGGTAACGAGACTTACCCTCTCGCAGGAGTTCGGACCTAACCGATGCAGCCCCGCTCGAGAAGCAAGAACCCGTTGGTAAAGGGTGGCGATGCGCCGAATTGTATTGATCGAGAGATAGATTACAAGGTCCCCGGGCATACGTATATATACCCCGAGTTACAAGAGTCCTTATAGGACACGTAACAAGACTTTCCTAACTAGAAAAGGAAAACTAACAGACCTGATCGGACAAGAGATCAGGTTTCCTAAAAGATAAAACTATCTAATAGATAAGATAATTAACTGCCATAGCGTGGTCTTCACGATTCCTTCCCGAATCCGGCTTCTTCTGGATTAGCTCCCAACGGCTGATATCACTTCTTTCCTTAACCAAGTCCGACGCGAATCGTACCAAATTTTGGCGTTAACACATGTGCCTGATGGCGTTGACTTTCTCCGGGTTGGCCTCGATGCCGCGGTGCGAGACGATGAAGCCGAGTAACTTTCCGGATGGCACACCGAAGGCGCATTTTTCCGGGTTCAACTTCATCTTGAATCTTCGAAGGTTTTGGAAGGTTTCTTCCAAGTCAGCGATGGGGTCTTCTTTGGACTTGGTCTTGATCACCACATCGTCGACGTAGGCTTCCACGTTGCGCCCGATCTGAGTATGCAGACACCGCTGAATAGCCCTTTGATAGGTTGCGCCCGTGTTCGTTAGACCGAACGGCATTGTGATATAGCAATACGCTCCAAACGGTGTGATGAAAGATGTCTTCAAGCAGTCTTCCTCCCTCAGGCTGATTTGATGGTATCCCGAGTAGCAGTCGAGAAAGCTGAGTAGGTCGCACCCTGCCGTGGAATCAACCACCTGATCTATTCGGGGAAGACCAAATGGGTCCTTGGGGCACGCTTTGTTGAGGTCGGTGTAGTCGACGCACATGCGCCATTTACCGTTTTTCTTCCGGACCAGAACTGGGTTTGCCAGCCAGTCCGAGTGGTAGACCTCTTTGATGGACCCGGCTGCGAGGAGTTTAGTAATTTCCTCCCGGATAGCATCTTTGCGGTCTTGAGCGAAGCGCCGCAGCCGTTGCTTGACTGGCTTGGCGTCTGTCTTCACGTTTAGGGCGTGCTCGATCACCTCCCTTGGTACGCCCGGCATGTCGGACGGTTTCCACGTGAAGATGTCCTTGTTGGCTTGGAGGAAGGTGACGAGCGTGTCTTCCTATTTGGGGTTGAGTCCGGTCCCGACTAGAGTTGTCTTGGAGGGGTTGGAAGGGTCCAGGGGGATTTTCTTCATTTCAGAGTCCGCTGAAATTCCCGACTTCGCTGCTTTTTTCGCCGGAACTTGATCTTGCTCGACTTCTGTTGTGACGGCTTGCCGAATTTCTCATCTGAAGATTCGATGGATTCAATCAATGGAGTCGACAGCAACAAGCTCTCCCCCAGAGACGCAATTACCTTCGGGAGCTTAGACTTCATCGCCAATCAACTCGGCGATCTCACCTTGGTTGAGGCAGATCCAATCTTGCCGACCGAGGAACCAGCCAATGTTGCGCCAGTCGGCACCCAGGACACCGCCATCCCCTTCGACGATTTTCTGTGGCAGTCCCTTACATAGCCGAGCATCGGGACAACCCTCTTCTTTGGCGTCCGACTTGCGCTAGGCCTTGAGCCAGCCCGGGTTGGGCCGAGAAGGGGAGAGGTCGTTAATCTCCCTCACAGCTCCGGCGACGCTGCGCATCAAAACCCCGCGCAGCAGACCCGATCCCTAGCGACTCAGTTTGGACACGGCCAAGCGCCGTTTCAGATTGGATCTAGAGAGGTCGGAGTCGTTCTCACTCCGATAAATTACTTGGAGTCCGACACTAAGTCGGATAGCGGTTCGAGCACCAGCTCGGACTTCAATTCGGCAAGCTTCCCCCTCTCCCACGAGATCTTCATGGCTTCAACACCACCTTCCGAGGTACGCTGACTACAAGAGGAGCAACAAGAGGAGGCGCGCCGATTACAACAAGAGGAGGCCAACCGCGAAGCTCGCAATAACGAGCTGCGACAGGCTGGGCGAATCGCTCAGCAACAGATCCTCCAAACCAAGATTGGCGACCACGACGTCTTCGTCACACCGCAACAGAACGTTGTGGCCGCAGCAACTCTGCTGGACACCCTCCAGCTCGGGCCGGATCACCAGGCCACTCCGACTATCGCCAAGATCAAGGCGATGATCACTGCTGCTGCCTGTCAGCAGCAACAGCAGTCGGGCGACACTGCTGTACCGATCAACCGGTCGGGTTTTCCGGCGGCAGGCTCATCTGCATCAACACGACGCTGGGCGGCCGGCTCCAGTCGGCAACGCGAAGAGTCCCGGCAAACAACGCTCGGCAATACCATTAATGACAACCGGCGGCGTCGCCAGTACGATCGCCGACGAAATCAAGACCTCCGAGTGCGACTGCACCGAGACCTTCGTCACACCATAAACGCTCGACGTGAAGAACGTGAAGAAGATGAACGCCGCCGACTCGAAGACGAAAACGAGCGCTTCGGCATCCACCACGAGCGACTACATCGCCAAGATCGGAGTCGGAGCCCTCACGAAGACGAAGGCATCCCAGCCTTCACTCGGGAGCTACAGGACGTTTTGTGGCCGATTGGCTTTAAGCCCACCGGGATCGAAAAGTACGACGGCAAGACAAACCCAGAGTCCTGGCTTACCGTTTACACCCTGGCAGTTCGAGCTACTGGGGGCGACAGCAGAGTCATGGCTAACTACCTCCCAGTCGCGCTAGCCAACTCGGCGAGAACATGGTTGACAGGCCTCCCGAGGCGGTCGATCGGTTCCTGGGGACAACTCAGGGAGCGGTTCATCGCTAACTTCCAGGGGACCTACGACAGACCCGCTTCGGAGCATGATCTTTATTTGCACCAGAAGAAAAACGAGTCTTTGCGCGAATTCATCAAAAGGTTTTCCGAGAAGTGCAACCAAATCCCAACTGTCAAAGACGAAGCCATCATCGCCGCCTTTCGCAAAGGGGTAAAAGACGCTCCGCTTATTGCAAAATTCACTCAGAAGCCACCATCCACAGTCCGGGCGCTCTTCGACATGGCCAACAAATACGCCGACTCGGCCGAAGCGGTCGCCGAAGCCCTCGACGAGAAGGAGCCCCAACAGAAACAACAGAAGGTGAAAGCCGACAACGAGCCATCTCAAAACAAGTCTGGCAGCCGTAAACGGAAGTCGGACAACGAGGTGGCCAACATGGAGCGCAGCCGGTCGTGGCCCCAGCGGAACAACGACTACCAGAAAGTCATGAGCGGGCCATGCCCCTTTCACCCCAAGGGAAAGCACGCGGCCAAAGATTGCTATATGCTCAAAAAGTTTGCCTCCGAGCAGACTTCATCGTCTGGCGCCGACAAGGACAAAGACAAGCCAGACTCGGGTCCGGCTGACGATTTCCAAGATCCTCAAGCCGAGCTCAACCATATCTTCGGGGGGCCACTCGCGTACGAGTCCAAGCGCAAACAGAAGCTTTCAGCGCGCGACATCAACACAGTCTCCACGGCCGACACCCCCCAATATCTGCGCTGGTCAGAGATGGCCATCACCTTCAATCGCGCAGATCACCCAGATCGGGTTTCCCACCCGGGACGCTATCCACTCGTCCTGAACCCGGTCGTCAGAAACATCAGGCTGAAGAAAACCATTATCGACGGAGGCAGCGCGCTTAATATCCTGTTCGCCAAAACTTTGGACGAGATGAAAATCCCTTGTTCAGAACTACGGCCGAGCACTGCGCCCTTCCACGAGATAATTCCCGGCCTGTCATCAACTCCACTCGGGCAGATAACTTTGCCGGTAACCTTTGGCACGTGGGATAATTTTCGCACAGAAAACGTCTGCTTCGAGGTCGCAGACTTCGAGACTGCGTACCACGCAATACTCGGACGACCGGCACTCGCCAAATTTATGGCGATACCGCGCTATACATACATGGTGCTGAAGATGCCTGGACCAGTAGGAGTCCTCTCCCTCCGCAGTGACGTCAAGCAAGCCTTCACCTGCGACAAGGAGAGCTGCGAACTGGCTCAATCACACGAGGCGGCAGTCGGGCGCGATAGCATTCGGCAAGCCGTCACAACAGAAGTCGAGCAAGATCAAGTTCTGGCGAAAAAAGCAGCGAAGTCGGGAATTTCAGCGGACTCTGACACAAAGAAATCGCTTTCTTTAAAGGAATCGCTTCTACCCACTTGGTAAAATAATCTATCGCCGCCAATATGAACTTATGTCCCTTACTCGATGGAGGATAAACCTAGCCGATCATGTCAATTCCCCATCCTCTGAACGGCCACGGTTTGATGATAGGATTCATAGCCGATGCTGGTGCTCGTTGTATATTCCCAAACTTCTGGCAATCTTGACATCCTTTATAGTACTTGAAGCAATCTTCCAGCATTGTCGGCCAAAAATATCCTACTCTTCTCAGCAACCACTTCATCTTATGAGCCGATTGATGAGTCCCACAAACGCCTTCATGCACTTCGCACATAACCACTTTGGCTTCTTGTTTTCAAACTTGATTCTTCCTTGCTCAACAGCCGATTGAATCTGTTGCCGAAAAACTTTGCACTCGTTAGTATGATGCGATATAGTATTGTGCCACTTGCAATATCTTTTCTTCTTTAGTTCTTCGGCTGATGGAATCACGTGGTTTGGCGGAAGTTGTATCTGTTTCTCTTGTAGCAGTAAGTCAAAGATTTTATCGACTTTATTAATATCAAAATCATACCGCTCCTCCTTGCCGATATCCTTGACCCATGGACATGATACTGATTTCTTGTTCCTGGCCCACTCTGCCAATCCAACCTCAGCATCGGAGCCCTCATCGTCTGAGTCCGATGAATAAACCTATACCTGAGCAACCCTTCTATGATATTTATCTTTTTTCGCCTCTTGAAATCGGTTTTCATGAGCCGATACCTTCTGTACCAGGTGCACCAGGGACTTGAACTCCTGTGATGAAAATCTCTCCTTAATCGGTGCCAAGAGACCCTGGAAAGCCAGATCGGCTAAATGCCCATCGCTCAGGTTCAAACTATAACATCAGTTTCTGACGTCCCGAAATCGCTGAATGTATTCCGGTACTGTTTCATCTGGTCGTTGCCTGATCGATGTCAAATCTGTCAGTCTCATCTCATGGATTCTAGCAAAGAAATATTTATGAAACTGTTTTTCTAGATCGGCCCATCCCCGAACGGAATTCGGTGGTAATGAAGAGAACCATGTAAAAGCTGATCCAGATAGCGACAAGGGGAAAAACCTAACTCTCAGAGCCTCTTCAGCCAATGCCTCTCCGCACTGTGCCAGGAATCGGCTAACGTGTTCTACTGTAGATGTGCTGTCTTGCCCTAAGAACTTGGAAAAATCTGGGACCCTGTATCGGTGTGGCAATGGCACTCTATCAAACCACTCGGGATATGGATGCCGATACATAAATGTCTGCTCCTTGGGCTTGATCCCAAACTGTTCCCTCACTATTTCTGCAACCCTTGTTGACAAATCCTCTTCCCTCGGGTTGTCCTATTGATACTGCACAGGTGGAGTTTGTTGCCGATTCTATCTATGATACTCTCTCTGGTAACTACCTGGATCGGCAATGCCACTTGGGTAATTCTGTTGATATCCCCCATAATAGGCAGATCGATGGTATCCAGCAGGAATATCCTGTTGCCCCCCAGCCTGGTTCTGTGCAAACAGGTTTTCTGGTACGTCTCTACTGATGTTGTAAGCAACTTGGTTTGGCTCAGCTTTTGGCGGGAGGTAAACAGGACCTCGAGTAGGCTCTTGAATAATTGATCCATCCACTGTCTTCTTTATGAGATTATGAAGCGTGTTCACCAGGATCCCGGATTGATTGATGAGTGCATGATGCACTGCTTCATTTACCATATCTTGTAAAGGTTTCACTGGTGGACTTTCGGGTGGTGTGCGGCTTGATTCACCAAACAGAACTGGTTTTGGAAACTGCGTCTTCTGAATCGGCCCTTGCCTGGTCATACTGAAGGATTCTAAGCACAACTTCTGAAAATTGGCCATAGTTTGCTCAACTTGCTGTTTTTGTTCGTCTGTTAAATCTTCCATGCTGACCGGAATTACGTTGTCTGTCTTGATCTCTTTCCCGGCCATGTTGTAATTCTGATCGAGACTTTGTGTTGAAACTTCGTGTCCCACCAGGCGTGCCAAAAACGTGTTGACGCCGAAAACCCGCCGGGGGCCGTTCGGCGTCTGGGAGACACGCGAAGGCCTGGGAGATTTGCTTCACTCTAGTGCAGGTCCTAAATAGTTGAGGTTCATAGGCGTGCCAGTCAATTTGACCCTGCAATTGACAAGGAGAGAATATTAAATTCATGAGCCAATCGGCTGGAAGCTGACCTGGACTCATCTCACCGGCCGATGGCCGATTTGAACTGTAGCACCTATACATCGACTGGAAGCCGATGATGGCATGAGCAGTAGCATAATAATAAACAAATATTAAACTAGCCGATCATTGAAGGGATGCTCAAAAATCGGCTGTAAACTGATAAAGTAAATAGGCAGAATGCATAAATAACTAGATTAAATAAACTCCAGCCGATTGTGATTAAAAATTACTATTATCACTGCAAAAATATTGCCCGCACCCGTGCCCGGGCCTTTGCTCGTGTCCGCGCCCGGATCTTCGCCTGCTGTCCGTGCCCGTGCCCGGGTTCTTACCTGTGCTCGTGCCCAGGTCCTTACTTGATGTCGTGCCCGTGCCCGGGTCCTCGCCTGCTGATTGTGCCCGGGAACTTACCAGAGCTCGCGCTCGGATCGGCATAGTAAACTAATCGGCTAGCCCTTAGCCGATCGTAATAGTAATCCAGGCAAGAATGTATAACAAAGCAAGCAGTATAATCGACTGTATTTAAAAGATAACTTATCGGCTAAGCACTCCGATAAAAACGCCGCATAAAACCCATTGGCTTATTAAGAATAAAGTTATTATCGTCAGTCTAGTAGATCGAACCCAACCGTTGCAGCACAGACTGATGATGATAACAAGACCTCGATAGGCCGATAAATCTGACGCGAACGTGATGTAAAATATGATAACTTATCGGCTATACACCCCGATAAGATGCTTGCGCACAAAATATCAACCTAGCAGGAACGATTTATCACTGGCAGTTTAGTAGGTCGGACCCAACCGATGCAGCACAAACTGTGGATAAACCGCTCCCAGTAAGCCGATACGATCTACGCACGCGTGATGTGATATACCTAATCAATCTATGAGATCAAACTGAACTGATGCAGCCATAGATAAATTAGATATATCGTGGTAAGCCGACTACCATAAACCGACTAGAATATCGGACCTAACCAAGGAAGTCCTAGCCGATAGGTAGCTGGGGTGACGAGACTTACCCTCTCGCAGGAGGTCGAACTTAACCGATGCAGCCCAGCTCGAGAAGCAAGAACCCGTCGAAGGGGTGGCGACGCGCCGAGATTATATTGATCTGATTGATGTAGATGTATTACACAGCACCCGGGCATACATATTTATATCCCGAGTTAATATGAGTCCTTATTGGACACGGTACAAGATTTCCTAAACACAAAAACAGGACTTGACCGGACACGAGGTCAAATTTCCTAAAGATAAAATATTAATCCTTGCCTAATTAACAATTAACTGCCATACTGCGGTCTTCACAGCTCTTTCCCAGATTTAGTCCCTTCTGGATTAGCTTCCGTTAGTTATCTGCAATTTCTTCTTGACCGAATCTGATACAGGGCCTTACCAAATTTTGGCGTTAACAAGGACATAGCTGTTCTATATTCCATGAGTTGCTGACGAGGGCACCGTCTTCGGTCTTCAGTCAGTAGGCGCCTGGCCATGTAACTTTGGCGATAATGAACTGCCCTTCCCATATTGGGGATAGTTTATATCTGTCTTTGGTGGTTTGTATTTTCCTCAAGACGAGATCCCCGACCAAACAGGCGCGACCATGGACATTGCGATTGTGATAACGATGCAGGCCTTGAGGATACTTTGCCGATTGGATTATTGCGATGTCCCTTTGTGGGAGCCATGGGCCCCGGGTACCTCACTACAAGCACATGGGCCACTCGGATAGAGGATGGGCCAGATCATGTAATTAGAGATAAGATAGCACCCGGCAGGCTGTACCTTGTACAATAAGGAAACATAGCCTTAGTCGGATAGGATTCTATCTCTAATAAGGAAATCCCTTGGTCGTATCCGACTGGGATCCTTACCATGTACCCCTGTCCCCTAGTATATAAAGGGAGGCAGGGCGCCCTATGGGGGCAACCCGAGATCATTAATCACAAATCCACCTCAGAGGAATAACACCTCAACTGGACGTAGGGTATTACCTCACCTTGAGGGCCTGAACCAGTATAATTCCCTTGTGTTCCTCTGCAATCCACCGAATTCCAGTTCGCCGAGTACCCCCATAGTATTATTGCCGGTGCAAAGCATCGACAGTTGGCGCGCCAGGTAGGGGACCGGCGAGTTCTTCATCAACAGATTCGATGGATCCCATCAACGGAGTCAGGAGCGACAAGTTCTCCAACGGAGACACCATCACCTTCGGCGAGCCTTGATTTTCGTCGCCGATCAACTCGGCAACCTTTCTTTGGCTGAGGCAGATCCGATCTTGCCAGCCGAGGAGCCAGCCGGCGTTGCGCCAGTCGGCCCCAGGGACGTCACCATCTCCTTCGACGATCTACTACGATAGTCCTCACATCGCCGGACATCGGGACAACTCTCTCCTTCGGCGTCCGACTCGCGCTAGGCCTTGAGCCAGCGCGGGTTAGGCCAAGAGGGGGAGAGATCGTCAATCTCCCGTACGGATTCGGCGACGCTGTGCATCTACAACCCGCGCAGCAGACCCGACCTCCAGCGATTCAGTTTGGACACGGTCATGAACCGTTTCAGATTGGATTAGGGAGGTCGGAGTCGTCCTAACTCCGATAAACTACTCGGAGTCCGACACTAAGTCGGATGGTGGTTCGAGCATCAACTCGGACTCCACCTTGGCAAGCTTCCTCCTCCCCCGCGAGATCTTCATGGCTTCAACGCCACCTTCCGAGGTGCGCCGACTGCAAGAGGAGCAGGCATGAGGAGGCGCGCCGAGTACAACAACAAGAGGAGGCCAACCGACAAGCTCGCAATGACGGGCTTCGACAAGCTGGGCGAGCCGCCCAGCAGCAGCTCCTCCGAACCAAAGTCGGCGACCACGATGTCTTCGTCACGCCACAACAGAACGTCGTGGCCGCCGCAACTCTGCTGGACACGCTCCAGTTTGGGGCCGGACCATCAGGCCACACCAACCATCGCCAAGATCAAGGCGATGATTACTGCTGCCGCCTGCCAGCAGCAAGAACAGTCAGGCACCACTCACATACCGACCCGTCGAACGGGCTCTCCAGCGGCGGAGTCATCTGCATCAGCACGACGACGGGCAGCCGCTCCACCCGGCAGCATGAAGAATCCCCCAACAACACTCGGCAATACCAACTACGACAACCGGCGGTGTCACAATACGACCGCCGACACAATCAAGACCTCGATTGCGGTTACAACGCGATCTTCGCCACACTATAAATGCCCGGCGCGAAGAGCGTGAAGAGGATGAACGCCGCCGACTGGAGGACGAACACGAGCGCTTCGGTCTCCACTACGAGCGGCTACACGCCAAAACCGAAGCCCGAGTCCTCACGATAATGAAGGCATCCCAGCCTTTACTCGGGAGTTACAGGACGTCCGATGGCCAGTCGGCTTTAAGCCTACCGGAATTGAAAGTACGACGGCAAGACCAACCCAGAGTCCTGGCTCACCGTTTACGTCCTAGCAGTTCAAGCTGCTGGGGGCGACAGCAGAGCCATGGCTGACTACCTCCCAGTCGCGTTATCCGACTCGGCGAGGACATGGCTGACAGGCCTCCCAAGGCGGTCGATCGGTTCCTGGGACAACTCAGGGAGCGGTTCATCGCAAACTTCCAGGGGACCTACGAGAGACCGGCTTCCGAGCACGACCTCTACCAACTGCATCAGAAAAGAACGAGTCTCTACGGGAATTCATCAAAAGGGTTTCCGAAGAAGCGCAATCAAATCCCAAGCATTCAAAGACGAGGTCGTCATCGCCGCCTTCCGCAAGGGAGTAAAAGACGCCCCGCTCATCGCGAAGTTCACTCGGAAGCCAGCCATCCACCGTCCGGACTCTTTCGACATGGCCAACAAATACGCCGACTCAGCTGAAGCCGTCGCAGAGGCCTTCGACGAGAAGAAGGGAGCCCCGACAAAAAGACAACAGCGGCAAAAGCCGACAACGAGCCGCCTCAGAACAAGCCTGGCAGCCGCAAGCGGAAGTCAGACAACGAGGTGGCTAACATGGAGCGCAGTCGGTCAAGCGGCCCCAGCGGAACAACGACTACCAGAAAGTCATGAGCGGGCGCTTGCCCGCTTTCACCCCAAGGGCCGGCACGCAGCCAAAGACTGCACATGCTCAAGAAGTTTGTGCTCGAGCAGGCTTCATCATCTGCCGTCGGCGACAAGGACAAGGACAAGCCAGACTCGGGTCGGCTGACGACTTCCAGACCTCCCAAGCGAACTCAACCACATCTTCGGGGGGCCACTCGCGTACGAATCCAAGCGCAGCAGAAGCTTATCAGCGCGGGACATTAACGCGGTCTCCCCACAACGGATGCCCCCAATACTTGCGCTGGTCAGAGATGGCTATCACCTTCAACGGCGGATCACCAGATCGGGTTTTCCCACCGGACGATACCCACTCGTCCTGGATCCGGTCGTCAAAAATATTAGGCTGAAGAAAACCTCATCGACGGAGCAGTGCGCTCAACATCCTGTTCGCCCAGACTTTTGGACGAGATGAGAATTCTTAGTTCAGAACTACGGCCGAGCACCGGCCTTCCATGGCGGATAATCCCGCTTGTCATCAACCCACCGGTGCAGATAACCTTTGCGGTGACCTTCGGCACGCGGACAACCTTCCGCACAGAAAAACTTTCCCTTCGAGGTCGCCGACTTCGAGAGCCGCGTATCAAGCGATACTCGGACGACCGGCCCTGCCAAATTCATGGCCGATACCGCACTACACATACATGGTGCTGAAGATGCCGCGGGCCAGAGGAGTCCTCTCCCTTCGCAGCGACGCTTAAGCAAGCTTCACCTGCGACAAGGAAGTGCGAGCTGGCTAAACACAAGAAGCGGCAGTCGGCGCGCGACAGCATCCGGCAGCCGCTACATCTGAAGTCGATCAAGATCCAGTTCCGGCGAAAAAAGCAGCGAACAAGTCGGGAATTTCAGCGGACTCTGACACGAAGAGATCCCCTGGACCCTTCGCGACCCTCCAAGACTGCTTAGTCGGGACCGGACTCGACCCACAAATAGGAAGACGCGCTCGTCACCTTCCTCCAAGCCAACAAAGATATCTTCGCAGCTGGAAACGTCCGACATGCCGGGCGTACCAAGGGAGGTGATCGAGCACGCCCTACACGTAAGCCAGACGCCAAGCCGGTCAAACAACGGTGCGGCGCTTCGCTCAAGACCGCAAGGACGCTATCCGGGAGGAATCACCAAGCTCCTCGCAGCCGGCCTTCATCAAGGAAAGTCTACCACCACGGACTGGCTGGCCAACCCAGTCCTGGTCGGAAGAAAAACGGTAAATGGCGCATGTGCGTCGACTACACGACCTCAACAAGCGTGCCCAAGGACCATTTGGTCTTCCAGGATAGATAGGTGGTTGACTCCACGGCGGGGGTGCGACCTACTCAGTTTTTCGACTGTTATTCGGGATATCATCAAATTAGCTTGAGGGAACAAGACCCTGTTTACAAACATCTTTCATCACGCGCGTTGTGGAGCGTTTGCTGATAAAAAAAATGCACAATGCCGTTGGGACTAAAAAACGCTAGGCGCACCTACCAAAGGGCTATTCTAGCGGTGTCTGCACACTCAGATCGGGCGCAACGTGGAAGCCTACGTCGACGATGTGTGGATACAAGTCTAATCCAGACAAGACCTCATTGCCGACTGGACGAAACCGTTCAAAACCTTCGAAGATTCAAGATGAAGTTGAAACCCGGAAAGTGCACCCTTCGGTGGACGGCGTGTTCCGTGCCTGGGAAGTGTACTCGGCTCATCGATCCTCGCACCGGCGGATCGAGGCTAACCGGAGAATATGTCAACGCCATCAAGAACATGGCGCCCCGACCAACCCTCAAAGACATCCAGCAAGCTGACAGGCTGCATGGCGGCACTCAGTCGGTTTTATCTCACCTGACTATGGGGAACGGGGCATGCCCTTCTTCAAGCTCTCAAAAAGGCGGACACCTTTCAGTGGACCCCGGAAGCCCATCAAGCCTTCGAAGAACCAAAAAATTCTCCTCCACCATCACCCCCCGTGCTAGCTTCACCCCTGCCCCAGGACACCACTAATGCTTTATCTGGGCGGGCAAACAACACGGTAGTCAGCACGGTGCTAGTAGTGCAGCGATCCGAACAGGGTCAATCTTCAAAGAATACAACGGCCAATCTAGCTTTGTCAGCGAAGGTCCTTGCGCCGCCTTCCCAAACAAGATACCGCAGGTCCAGAAGCTGCTATAACGGGCCTACTCATCACAGTCTCGAAAGCTGGCTCGCACTACTTAAGGGACACTCAAGTCACCCGGTGGGTCACAGCGTTTCCACGGGGGGATCGGGTCTTCGATTCAATCACATCGCGAGGCACCTGGGATCGGTTGTTCCGGATCGCTAAATGGGCATCGAGTTGATGGGTTTGTTGACATCAAGATTGTCAAACCACGGACAGCTATCAAAATCTACAAGCCTCTAGCCGACTTTTCTGATGAGAGCCGAATGGAGACAGAAGTTCAACTCCAACACGAACGACCACAACAAGTCTAGGACGCTATGGAAGAACAATGTACTTCGGGGTTCCCCTACCCGGATCGGCGGTGCCAGGGCTGGAGTCATACTGACGTCCCCCTCACTGGCGAAAGTTGAAGTACGTACTCAAATCCACTTCCGGTTTCCCACAACGTCGCCGAGTAAACGAGGCTCTTGTTCACGGGCTCCGCATCGCCGATACTATCATATCGCTCGTGCATACGTCGACTGTTGTGTGCGCGGAGACTCCCAACTCGTGGTCAACCAAGTCATGCAAACCACTGGACCTTGTCTTGACGACACAATGGCGGCTACTGTCAGGTGGTCCGCAAGTTGGAAAACAAGTTCGACGGGGCTGGAAATCAACACGTCCTGCGTCAATACAACGAACTGCGGCCGATGAGTGTGCAAACATGGGATCCAAGCGAGAAGCGGTCCCGACGTGGAATTCTTGTTCGAGCAACTTATGGAGCCATAGTCAAGAAGAAACCGGCACAAGAGCAGTCCGGTAGTGAACCTACCCCGACGACCGACACCAGTGCTCGCACAATATGTCAAGACTGGAGGGGTCCTGTTCTCAATTCCTCTGGACGATGAACTTCCCAGAAGATCGCAATCAAGCCGAGCAAATCAAAGCGTCGAAGCAAAGTTTCCTCTGATAGTCCGGAGAAGACCTGTACTGAGGAGCGCATCCGGTGGTCCTCAATGCGCTGTGTCACCACCGAGGACGGCAAGCAGATCTTCTGCCTTCAAATCCACTCGGGCATATGTGGCACCACGCTGCAATCTCAGGACGTTGAGGTCGGAAAAGCTCTTACCGGCAGGGGATTCTTCTGGACGGCGCAGTCACAGACGCCAAGATATCGTTCGCAAGTGCGAGGGTTGCCAGTTCTTTTTCGCAAGACCAGATCAAATCTTCCCGCTTGCATGTCCGGAACTTCAGACTATCCCTATCTCTTTCTCTTGGCCATTCGAGTATGGGGGTCGACCATGGGTCGGTGCCATTCAAGAAAGCGCAGGAGGGTTCACACAATTTATGGTACGTCGCAGTGGATAATTCACAAGTGGATTCGAGGCTAAACCTGTCCGCACAATCACAGCGTGCACGAGCAAAGATCTTCATCCTTTGAGTATACTATACCGGGTTTGGGTCCCTACCGCATCATAACCGACAACGCACTCAGTTCGCGGAGGCCTAAATTCCAGATTTCTGGCGACGACTTCGGCATTTCAAGAATCTGCTACGCGCGTCTGTGGCACACCCACGGGAGCAACGGGCAGGTTGAGCGAGCCAACCGGCATGTCTTACCAGGCATCAAGGCCCAGGATATTACCGACCGACTACAACCAATATGCGGGTCGGTGCGCGGTACCAAGAACTACCAATCCGCGGTTCTCCCTGGTCTCTGTCAGAACCACGGTTTAGTCGGGCACAGGGCAATTCTCCCCTTTCTTCTGGTTAAGGTACTCGAGGCCATTGCTGACGACTGAATCAGGTACAGTTCGGCTCTCACCGCGAGGTCCGGGCTTACTCCCGGAAGACGCTTCCCCAACAGCACCCGACGCGATCGAATTAGATCAGCTGGAAGAGCAAGAGGCGCCGCAACAATTCCAGGTCGGCAAGGTATCTTCTTCAAGGCCTTCGCGTCGTACCTACATGCAATCGCCACTGTCCCTGCTTGGCCGCCGCCTTTCTGGTCGGGGATCTCGTTCTAAGGAAGATACAAACCACCAAGACAAGGCATAAACTATCCCCCATCTGGGAAAGGGCCGTTCAATTATAGGCCGGGCGGTCACAGCGGCCAGGCGCCTACCGACTGAAGAACCAAGACCCGCGTCCTCAACTCCCAACTCATGGAATATAGAACCGCTACGGCTCCTTTCTATACCTGAAGTCTTACTTTTTCCATGTGTACGTTTTTTCCCTGACTCACTACCGCCGCTTGTTCCAATCGAGTAGTGAGTCGGGGCTGCATGTATATATGTGTTCTCTGTCAATAAATACAAGCTTATCTCACCCTCGGTTATGAAGCTTGCCACGACTGATGCGTTCGCCCGGTATAGCCATCTTCCTCTGAACGATTGTTTATCAATTCTATCGAACTAACGTCGGTGCATGCTACATGGTCGGCGTAAAGCTAATGACAACCGAATAATAAGTTTGGCGGCACGACACATATATTCACACATGATCGTCCTATATGAAAGCATATGTATACACCGACTACAAAATATCATTGCCTTTACAGACCCAGGTCTCGGGTAATCGCTTCAGCAGTCGCTTCGCCTGTGAGATGCTCCAGCGCTTCTCGGCGTCGTCTCCTCGGAAAATCCTCCCCGATGGCCTCAATGTCCGCCCTCGGTAGATGGACTTGGTCATTGCTAGGGTCTGGGCACGCCGGCGGCAAACGCCGCCTCGTCTGAGTACCTTTTTCAGGGCACTCGGCGCGTCCTCGGCGCCCCATTATTTGAGGAATTCTGCTACAAGGCTGGTCCCCACTGAGCGGGGTCACATCCACAAGGTTCAAGGAGCCCTTCACGGACCCGCGAGGGCCTCCCGTGACTCCCCCACATTGACCTTATCTCCTCCGTGTAGAACCGGTACTTTGGGCCTGGACGTTGGCTCTCATGCTCTGCCCACGATCGGACAAGTAATGCTTGTCAGCATTCGGCACACACAGTGGGTGAAAATGTATGGCTGGAGATCACATCGGGTTGAGGCGACTTACTTTCGTAGTCGGCTCCCTCCCACACCGGCCCCACTCGGTCTTCTCCAGTTCGGCCTTCTCCTTACCAGCTCGACGACGCCTTCTCCAACTCGGACTTTCCCGGTCACCCCACCTCCACAGAAGCTCGGTATTGGGTTTATGTCAGGTCGAGCCTTTGACCTTTCAGCTCGGCCTTGGCTTCTTCGGCCTCCTTCCAAGCTGGCGACTCCCTCTCCGCTTCGAGGTCGCACCACAGCATTAGCCAGAGCTCAATCACGGCAGTCATGACCACCACGTACTCAGCAGTCGGATCGACGTAGCTGGATGATTAACACACGGTCCAGTTCGGGAGATATGCTCGATTGATTTTACCTCTGACTTCTCGGCTAGGACCCCACTGTCTCAAGCCCTGAGCTCGATCGCGCCGCTCTTCAGCCAGGCCTCCTACTTCGTGTGACGCGCCTCATCTCGGCCTTCAATGCCCGGAGCCTGTTGTATTCCGCGAGATTGGGGAGCCATCTCGCACCAGGATCTCATGTCATCGCCTCACTTGCGGTCGACGAGCTTTCTGCTCAGGACCAAGGAACAAACCGAGACAGAGTCAAACTCAAGACAAGAAGATTGCTGGAGCTTCACTACAAAGAATCATAACCGCAGACCCTTGGGACCGTTGATGGCGGCAGCGAAGCAGGCTCTCGCGCTCTTCTCCTTGCGACGATTTGCTCCATCAACAAGTCTGAAGCTCTTCAATAGTAAACGCGTCGCTGGCGCGAGTGTCGAGAAGGTCCGGGGTCGATCGGACATCACCAACGGGGGGAGCTTCGATCCGAGCGCAACATGTGGGATCTCCGGTGGCGGCGGCAACGGCGACGATGGCGGTGACGACAACCATGAAGGCGCGGGTCGGCCTCGGCATCGCTTCACCTCAACACTGGGGACCGGCTCGGGGGATCCGTCCCGCTTCCGCACGTATGGTGCTCGGGGGTGGGCCTCAGTTTCCACAGCCACCTCTCGGTCGAGTGGCGTAAGTGGCCCTGTAGGTCGGAGCCACCTGTTTCAGCGACCGGGCTGGCCGCCGGCTCTAGCAGGTGTGTTCGCTGCTGCTAGACTCGGCTGGGACGGGCTCATCAAGAGGGCAGATCGCCGGTTTGACTTTTTGAGGTCGGATATCGGCCGTTCCTGCACAACGAAGCAAGAACATTCAAAGACTGTATTTCACATACGACGCTATAGATGGCTCGGAGTAAGCGCACCTCTTGGAAAACTTCAGGCTTCCTGCTAGCGTACCCGCCCCACCGGCGAAAGCGCTGGCATCGGACTGCCCCGGTGTCGCCGACGGGCAGAGGCATATCGGCCTGAGTCGGCCTCGGACCTCTGGTACAGTTGGTTCGGGTTCCTGCCCCATATCGGCCTCCGCTCTGGTTGGCCCTGTGGCCGGCGCTGTTGCTGAGCACGACAAGCGCGAGCCCCAAGCCAGCTGCTCTTTAGCCGGGACTCGACCGCGTTGGGCGGTTGTGGGCAGCGGTGTCCTTTTCTTCAAGCACGCTCATGGCACGCGCCTGTCATGGCCCCTCGCCCCGATATAAAATTGGCTTCTTCGCCGCTTCTTGGGAGTCGGGGTTGGGCATCAGATGGGACTCCTTGGCTCGTTCTTCGATGACGACCGAGCAGGCGAGAACTTCACTCAAATCCTCATGCCACTGCTACAATCAAGTCGACAAGATACCATCACGCAAGGTTGAACAATCATACGTTCCACAGGCGTTCAACGACAGAAGAAAGTAGAAGTACCTGGGCCGCGCCGATGAAAGCTATAGGCGCCAACTCGCGGTTATCAACTCTTTCGGTGCAACGGACCCTCGGAGAAGAAGCCAAACAGGGTATCGGTTACTGCCCTTGTCCGCTGTCTCGCTGCTATCACACCGTCCGGCGATCTGTGTTTACCTCTGAAAGGCCAGCCGAAAGCGCTTCTCAGCTCAGCGGCTGGACGCGCCTCGTCAGGAAACCGACCCGAGCCACCCAGGGCCCTGTCAGCCGGGCCCCTTTGGAGGTCATCTAATCTTCGTTAGCAAATATGGTTGTGCCTGGCCCCAGTTCTTCAGAGGTTGGCTCCGAGACCAGCTTGGCCCACACCGGCGGCAAATACCAGTAAACGGGGGGCAAGGAGGACTAGATTAGCACAGTAAACATCTTGGTGCCAGCCCTTCAGAGAAGATTTCAAGGGCAAATCGCATATATGTTTTCTTCCATCACTCCTTAGTTGAAGACCAGCCCACCCAAAATCACATCAACTGATATTACTCTTGGCAAGGCTCGGGGCTTGACTGGAACAAGTGTCGGAAGAGGATGAATGGGGCTCAACACCCAGAAAGCACTCGCAAAGAGTTAACGAATATGGGATCGAAGATCGAGTTGGGAATTTAAATTGCACCACTCCAGCCGTATAAATCAAGGCTGCGGGCGGGAAGAATCAGACGAGAAGACACAAGCCCCGATCAAAGAAAGAGGCGAAAACTAGCCGTTTACCAGGCCGGGGGTTGGGGTTTCGCTCATCCTCGCCGACCCAACGGATCACTTATTGGCTGGGGCAACTCAGCTCGCTCTCCAACGTCTCAGCTCAACGAGCCGCAATCCGAGATAGGCCAAGAACCCCGGCGCACCCGCAGGATTTCGTCGCTGGTCGGCATGCAACTGGAGTGTTGAGATTTGGGGGAAACCCAAATCGGGGGCTTGGAATAAACGAGAAGGATTGAAATCGCCGGTCCGGTGGGGACGGCTTGCTGCTAACCCTAGCCGGGCGGGAAGGCGAAAAGCTAGGCGCGAGGGTGGAAGATGAAGAGATTGGTGCTTTGGGGAAGACGATGGAATTTTTTCTCTCCTCCCATCCTTTATAAGCCTATACCGACTAGATGGGGTCCTAGGCCCCTGCACAGTTGGTATTGGGCCGACAGACATGGTTCCTACAGTAGCATGCTCCTTATGGGCAGCCCACAGGCTGAGTGAAAATTTAGCTGCTGATTGCTACTAACAGGAGCGATGAGGTAAACAGATAATCTTCATGAGTACCTTATTGCTAAACAAATAATGTTTGGTATTGTTTATTCCACCAGGTCTCGAGGATTATATCCTTACAAAGGATCACAAGCTGGTCTTCATTAAATTGGGGATGCAGGTACTCTCTCGAGTCAACACTAACCACCGCAATGGATTTTTTTTCATAAAGTGGTACTTGGCCGACAATGCGTGATCACCAGTTGCCCTGAGCAACGTTATTCAGCCGACATGATGCTGAGAGTCTAACTTTTCGAGTAGTGTACTAACTCGGAGAACTATAATAATCTTCATTCCCCGCTGACATGACCTGATGGAGTCTAACTTCTGGGTGGGGACGCCACTCGGGCACGAACTATGACACAAACACCCCTTTCCCAGCTGACAATGAGCTGAACGAGTCATAGTAACGAGTAGTATCCTACTCGGCAAGACTATAAAACACACATTCCGACTGGCATGAAGTCGAAGAAGTCCTATATGAGTAGCCTCCTACTCGGCAAGACTATAATTATATTCCGGTTGACTGATACCGAAGAGTCTCATAATACCAGTAGTAAATCTACTCGGGAAAGCTTCCAGGTTAAGATCTTTGACTTTATGTTAATTGTCTTCACAATTAAGCACAAAGTCCGGGGGCTAACACTAATAGGTCGCCATTCGGCGCACACTATTCATATATTTACATGAAGCCCTTCATAAGCCCCGACTGCCACAGCTGACATGACAGGACTCGGAAGGCTTACGCCAAAGAGTACTCGGGAGCATCGCACTCGGTAATCTTCACCGTGGAGAAGAGCACTCGGCATCAGCTGTGCTCAATCTATGAAGGTCTCAGGGGGCTACTGTGGGAGCCTGGGCCCGGGTACCTCACTACAAGCAATGGGCCACTCGGATTAGAGGATCGGGCCAGATCAAGTAATTAGAGATAGATAGCACCCGGGCAGCTGTACCTTGTACAATAGGAAACATAGCCTTAGTCGGATAGGCTTCCTATCTCTAATAAGGAAATCCCTTGGGTCGTATCGACTGGGATCTCCATGTACCCTGTCCTAGATATAAGGAGCAGGGCGGCCTATGGGGCAACCGAGATCATTAATCACAAATCCCCTCAGAGGATAAACTTCAATGGACGTAGGGTATTACCTACTTGAAGGGCTGAACAGTAATAATTCCCTTGTGTTCTCTGCAATCCACCGAATTCCAGTTCGCCGGTACTCCCATAGTATTATTG